>JAOXJP010234225.1:0-10194 GCA_025762735.1 Platanus orientalis | reverse complement strand
GTGGTGGCTGATTGAACGACCAATTGTGACAATCTTGGTCCCTCTATCCAACTTGGCGCCAGGGGTCATAGGTGGATTGAAATTTGTGGCACATGACACTTGCAAACCCAAATTTCGGCCAATATCTTTTTAGGCATGCCTGCCAGGATCAGTGAAATTGCCACTAAGAAGATGGAAGTGTAGACCAAAATATGGTTTTTGAGGATAATAATGTTACGATCCTAAAGGTTAAGAGCCTAGCATAACGTGTTTCCAACCGTCATAGGGCTTTGGCATATTGGTTAAGTTTCTAATAATTGGTATTAGAGATAACACCATGACCTGAGTTCAAGTCACAGAAGAGGCAACTTGTAGAGAGGACAATTTGGACCAGAGTAAGAGACACTATGGTGTGGAAAGGGCTGTCTGAGTTAGAGTGAGAGTTATCAGAGTTAGAGTGAGAGCTATCACAAAGAAAGTGGAAAATGCTACTTGAGGTGAAAATGGCTATCTGGATAAGAGGCTAGAGTGAGTGCCGCCACAGAATGGGCCATTGGAATGTCGACTGCACAGCGAGGTGGAATATTACCATCTCAGAGGTTAAAAGCTTAGCTTAATACGTTTCCATCAGTTCTAGGACTTTTGGCCTATTGGTTAGGTTCCTAGCAAATATACAGCCTCATGATTTACCTAAGAATCTGGAAAATGTACCAGTGAAGAGGCCTCCTCTTCACACCCTGTGACTCTAGATTCAATAACATACCCAATTAAAGGTTCTTGTGAAAAAGTGAAAGGCGCCTTATCAGAAGGCTTAAGGCGTCCAACTGAGCAGTATGACAGAATAATGGAAGCATTTTTTGGCTGACTTGGCAACATCGGCTAACCAAGCAAGCCATCTCCAGAAAGAGCGGTTGGCTCCCAACCATTCCATGTGAGGATGAATGACCTATTTCAGGCAAACCAGAGAAACAACGACCAAAATGAAAGTGACAATGCCAACGTTAGGAAAAATGGATAAAATGGCCGTTTTGGCCAATTTGAGCAAAATAATAATCGATACGTTGTAACGTGCCTATTGAGCCAATGTTTTGATGAGGTGTCCAATAAAGAGGTTTTATTGGAGTCAATGGAAGTTTGTTAAGATTAAATCGGTTTTGGACTCAAGTCATGAGTTATTAGAGTAGAATAAGGGTTGTTAGAATTGTCAAATGAGTCATAGGGTTGCTGTTGAGTAGAAAATCAATCAAAGATTTAGTTGTAATTTAGGTTTTTTCTCAGTTTATATAGATCTCCATCATGTAAGCCTAAAATATGAATGACGTTGCTTTGTTTCTCTAGAATGCTATCTTAGGAGGTTGGCTCCCTCGAAGTAGCCTTATCCATGAGATTGGACTTTCCTTAAAAGAGCTCATCTCTTCTCATCTTTTTTTTTTTTTTTTATATCTACCCATTGGGTATGCTTCATACGTTCCCCAAGATATTGGTCACGTGCCATGCCAGGGGGCAACCACCAAAGTAACTATCAGCCTGGGAGGCAGATTCCAAATCAATCACTCGGGGCCAGGTCCCAAATAGATCACCAGATCCTGAATTTCAAGGTCTAATTGGGGTCGATTGGGCCAAGTGTTCAATATGAGTCAAGAAGCTATGGGCTGACATCACCCTAGAAGAATAAATGGGCTGAGATGAGGTTTAGGAAACTATACCCGCACTAGATTAATCGGTACTATGAATTGTTAAGAGGGAATATAAGATCGTAGAATTCGCTTTTTTTTCAAGAAAAAACTGAGTAGTTCACGATTAGCATATTGGCAGATTTACAATGCAAAGCTGGGAGGCTTCGGCTAATGACTTTATCAAATTTAGGTTGTTTGGAAACTCAGTAATCAAGACAGGCATCACCTTACGTTTCGATCCAAAATGTTAAGAGCCTAGCCTAATGTGTTTCCATCAATCGTAGGGATTTTGGTTTGTTAGGTTTCTAGCAATTGATATAAGAGCCAACACCACGTTCTGAATTCGAGTCACGAAAGGAACAACCTACGGAGATGACAACCTGAACTAGAGTGAGAGCCACTACGGTGTGGAAATGACTACCTAAGTTAGACTGAGAGCCGTAAAGGTGGAAAAAGCAAGAACTAGAGGAGAGATTCCACACCCAATTCTCTTGGACTGAGCAAGAAGTGTCTATAGATGATCTTTCCTTTCATAGCCGTGACAATTGCCTAGGAATTGGCCCAAAAAAATATGCAAGATTTAAAAGAGCAAGGAATTGATGCCTATGATGTTCCTAGAATTCAAATTTGTAGCTTGCACAAAATAGGCCGGAAATCAAGCTATAAAAGAAGGTATGGAATTCAAATATTTGTACGGGTTGGTTGCAACGGCCTTGGATACGAAGGTTACTTCGAGAAGATCTTAAGAAAATGATTTCAACCCAAGGAAAATACTACACCCTAACCATGAAATTGATGTTGCAGAAGTTGTTAACAAGAAACCAATCATATGCTTGGCATTGCACAAGAAGAATGCCAATCAGTAGCAATCTGCCTAATCAAGCATGTGTCTGAAGCAGGAATGAATTATTCCTTTGATATTTCAAAAGGTAGCGTGATTTTTAAGGCTGTGCTTGGCGGCCGCCTGTAATGAAATCATTTCATTTAAGTTTCCCAAGGCATATGAACCCAAACAGGATGGATCTTTATGAACTCATTCGGATTTGAAGTGATTTGTGCTTGATAATACAAGTAATTTCATTTTACCGAAAAACCTAGAAGGACTTTCTAATTTTATTTAACAAATTAGTATAAATTTGAATGAACTCATTACTATGCATCACCTCATGGCTACATATGCTTGGGAATTTCAAATGAGATGATTAAAGTACAAGTGGCTGACAAAAAGGCTATTAGTCTTTGACTATTTACTGTTAGCCAAATTCATTAGACGGGCGAGGGATATAAAATCCCTTCGGCTGAGGAATTGAAAAGAGTCAAATATTGCAAGTGTCATTGGTTGAAACCACTCGACTGTATTGTATTTTGTAATGTAATCCAAGAGAACATAGATAGAGGTCTTTTTAAGTTCCCAGAAAAAGAAAAGAGATGGGAATCGATTCAAATTCTTTCCCATCAACATGGCTACAATCAGTTTTAGAGGATTGAGGGCCCTAGAGACTCCCCACGCCCTAAGACTTGGGTTAATCTTCCAATAGTAAGAACTGAAGACGAAAGGTAAGGTGGGAGGTGACAGAAAACTCTAACAAAGGACTGCTCAGCAATGCCAAGAAAGTCACTTCAACACGTAAAGAAACACCTCAGCCTGCAATATTCAATTTGTGCAAGATGTAGTGATGAAATGGCAATCGGCTGAATAGATCATCGGCCAACTTGGAGATTATAGAATATTCACCATAAATCCCGCCATGGGTACAGAAGAGGAGTCTACAATGGACTTGACAAGACTACTGCCTTCCAACCAAAAAATGGACAAGTATCGGCATAGACGGCTGAAAGCTCATTGTTATATTTGAAGTATATAATATAAGATTCAAAATGAATCATGTATTATATGTGTGTGCATTATGGGCTATTAGTTGTGTGGACCAAATAGGCCCACATGAGTGACTTAAGCCCATAAGAGTGTTTTAAAGATTGGAGGGAATTTTGAATGAAAAGTTTTGTTTTAAGTTTTAGTGTTTCCTTCCAAAACAAAGTACAACTCAACTTCCAAAGGCTTTTGCCTTGAAAGTTTAGTCCCACATGGGAAGTGGAGAACTTCAACATCCACCTTATAAGTAAAGGCAAGACCTTAAGGGGTAATGGGGTTGAAGAGGAGAAGGGAGTTTGGAAATATTTGTTTGCATCACACGCGAGCGCCGAGCTGGGCTGGGCCAGGTGTGGGTGTGGGTTACACGAATTAATTGTTTTTTATTTTATCTACTTAAATAAAATATTTATTTTAATTGGTTATAATTAAATTGGTTTCTTTATTAGTTGATATAATATATAGTAATATTAAATGATGCATTATAGAATTGATTGAGATTAATTGCGCATTTATTATTTTCCTAAAAGCCTAGCTCTTCAAGGAAAGTTTGGGTGTAATCACTCATCTTCTTCTATAATTGAAGATGAGGAGAAGGATGAACGACACAGAAAAATATTCTGGCGAACCTCTTCATCTCTGATTACCTTATTCTCTTATTGATTCGTTTTGATTTTGATATATGTTACTCCATTAACACTGGAGGTTGGTTTGAGCTGTTCATATGAGTCTCTGTTAACCTGTACGGGGTCTACCAAAGAAGTTGGAGTTCCTGGAGGTGATCGTTGATCAAGCCTACCATACCTACGACAGACCAACGAATATCACTTGAAGGATAACGTTTATACATGCTTAATCTTCAACCGATAAGTTGTCTTTTATTTCTTTAATTTGCAGATATTGATTCATTATATATATTCTGTTGAACTGCATCTGCTACATACCAGAACCTATGAGTTGATACATATCAGTTACAGCCATCGCTAGTTTTGTCAGATATTGAATTGTTTTGTTTTGTGAAGAAATCCGTTTTCAGTATTGCTGCAAAACTAATTACATTTTACATTATATCCAAAGGTTACTGATTAGTATATTGTTGATTCTTCACTTAAGAGATTATCATTGTGCTAGACGGCTATTAATTCAAAGAATATCAGAAACATAATTTGATATATTGATTCTTTATCAATGGCAAAGCTTACAGGCAATGCTCACTAATTATTTCTAGTTTGGAAATGTTCTCTTATAGTTTCTGAAGACAGTTTAGTGAGTAGAAAAGAGGTCCTGTGCCAATGAGTGTATTAGGAGACTGATTATCATTATTAAGCAGCGTAGTTAGTGGGTTAGCCAGTAAGTAGGTTAAGACATGTTTCAAACCAGGATTATGGTGTTGATTACATCCTTTTGGCTTGGCTCGGCCTGGCCTAGCTTGTTGGATTGACAGGTTGACCCCAGTTAACCAGATGAAATCCACGGATATTAACACTAGCTGTAATCAGATTTATGACTGGCTGGCCCAGCCAGTTCACCGGGTCAATCTAGTTTAAACGCATATGCATATCTGGTCAGGCCGGCCAAGGTTTTGGAACATTGGTTGGAAGTGATTCTTTTTCCCTACAGATAAATCTTAAACCAAGCCATTTCCTATGTTAAATCCAAACTTTCAAGGGTACTCGAGGGTATCTGTTAGTTTTTGCATCGATTCCAACCATAGTGAGCATTTTACAAACAGTTGGTGGAGAGGGGAATGGCAACTTCCAATCCCTCATCCCTGGAATGAGTGTTCCTCCTCCTTTGTCAACAATAATTTTGAACTATAGAAAAGGCAGACCATGACAGTCAGATGAATATGGTGAGACATCTTTAACACTAAGAGGTAATTTTGGGTTTTGTTTATACAAAGGAGTGGCTAAATATGTGGGCCTCAAAATAATTTTATTGCAAACCCTCTAGTTGTTTCTTATGGATCTTGTTGAGGTGTTAATGAGTGATCAATTTAGGGCCTGTTTGGCAGCCACCTGTAATGTAATCATTTCATTTCAAATTTCCAAGGCATTTGTAGCCATAAGTGTTTGGTTCAAAATAAACTCATTCAGATTTATACTGATTTATTAACTAAAATTAGAAATGAAGCCATCTTAGGTTTTTTATAAAATGAAATGATATATGTTATCAAATATAAATTTGAATGAGTTCATTTTGAACCATCATTTTATGGCTGCAAATGCCTTGGAAATTTGAAATGAAATGATTACATTACAGGTGGCTGCAAAACAGGCCCCTTATTGAATGTGCTTACTGTGCCTTTTGAATTGTTTGAGCTTCTTATGTCCCCTTTTAGGACTGTGTGAGGTGTCTTTGCAAGTTTGCTGTTATTTGGCTCATTAGCAAGGTATGTGACTGCGCTAGTTTTCCTGAATATTGGTATGCTACATACATATATTTATGTTAATGGAGCATGGAATAGCTTTCAAAATGTGGTATTCTACTTTGCATTGTAAAGGGTATTTGTAATGTTTAGTGGTTAGAGAAGCCTGGTATGTGGAAACATTTTTGGCTTCACTTTGAACAGTACTTAGGATTGTTCCTATGATTCCCTTGAAGATCTAATCAGTGCTGCATAATGTTGGGAATTACAACCATTACTTCATTAGTTTGTAAATAGTTCTTTCTCAAAAGGAATTTGCTATTCATCTCCATCTTGATTCCCTATCTATGAACCTAGAATGGTAGGTAAAAAGTGGGAATCCTTGTCTTCAGGGCATAGAGCTTTCTGAGGGAAATTAAGAGAAAGCTTCTCATAAGAGTTCTCATGGAAAAACCACAAGTTCTTATAGCATCTCACAGCTCAGAGGAAAATTTTCATTCAGTAATTTAAAAGTCTCCTCCTTTCAATATTATGAATGCTTGTCTTGGGATTTTTTAAATTTTCATGATTAAATTGTCCCTCTTTCCAAACTTTTTTTTGTTTGTGTCATACCAAACATCTCTTTTTTTATGCTACGCTGGAAAAAAACATGGGTTCTGTACGCACTTCCTTTTTCTTAAATTGGTATGATGTTGATTGATTCAAACTGTTCGACAAATTGCCTCACAATACTTTGTTTAAAGCTTCTGTTGTCATGAATTTAATCTCTTTTTTTAAGTTTCGGTTAATGTCGGTTCATTAACTTTATTGACAAACTGCTTTGCAGTAATAATCTGTTTTTGTTCTTTTGTTTTATTTTATTTAACTAGTCTCGTGCAACGTTGAAAACTGGCAATTACAATTAAAGGCTGCAGGGTTAATGCAAACTTAGTATAGCTATAATACCCCCTCTATTCTAATCAACCAAGCATGAAATCTTAATCATTCAATCACCACAAAAATTCAATTCAAGCTACTGCAGAAAGCCATTTTTCACCCCCCCTCCCCGCCATCCCCGGCCCTCCTAAAAGACTCCCAACAAACCGATCAAACCCAAAAGCAAGAGTAACATTTGAAGCACCACTCAATAAAGTTCATGTCAAGCCAACAAGACCCAAAATCAACCTATGATCATATCCTTTAGTTCCTGCACTAATGTAGGAGAAAATTCCCTTGGGATTTATGTCCAAACTCACAACTGCTTGTAACAATTACAAGCGTAGGATTTGAATTAGATCCAAATTGTTGCCATATGAACATGTTTATAACCTTAGTGGGGGCTTGAGGTTGGTTAAGATTAATTTGAGTTAATTTGATTAAGGGCACCAATTGGGATAGAATTTTGAGTCTTCATTACAAGAGTCAGACCCATGAGTTAGAATGTTTGAATTTGATTTCTGTTTTCATTGCTTAAACCTTAAAATGGACATGTCTGTCTTTTACAGTTATTTTCCTAATCTATCAAATATATAATTAGCTCTACATGGCAGGCATTTTGAGCATTTATTTTTTGTGAATTGTTTGTTTCTGTAGACACTAAAGCAGTGTTAACTGGAATGGGTAACTGGTCATAAATTGTGATCCATAAATTGTTTATTTATTTAATTTTATTGTGCCTTGGTTTGTTCCAAGTACTTCTACTTTGTGCATGCAGTAGTTGTGCATATAAAAAAAATTGCGAATCCTTCAGTTGAGATTCCAGAAAATGCATGCCCTTGATCAATTAACATGAGATATGCATGCTCATTAACTTTTTAATTAGCAGTGCAATTGTTCTTTGGTTTTTGTGTGTGCGTTTTTTTATCCTGATATTCTGGATATGGGTATGTTAGTCTTGTAATGGTGAAATGAAATTGTCACATTGAAACTCTCTCACTTTCCACCTATTAATGGCTTTCATATCTATTACTTTGAGTTGTAATGTCTAACTTATGTATTTAAATCCGATCAACTAGAATTGAAACATGTACAGATTTATGCATTGCAGGGTCTGTCATAGTCTCTCACCTGTCATGGGGCCTCTTCCCATCCTGTAGTCTGATTTAGGCATTTCTACCAAGGGAAAATTGAAGTAAAAATCGTACAATACAGAAACATGACAGCAGCTTCAAAAATCATTAACGAACACAACAAGAGCAGCTTTCTAAAACGTGAACCTCCAAAACCATGCTCAAGAACTGTCATTTTGTTTTACCAAAAAAAAAGTACTGTGATTTTGTAATCCGTTAACACCTTTAGATTAGATGGTGAGAATAAGGTAAATTTTCAATATTGTTTATTCTTTTGGCATCCTTCTACACCTTTATACCAGATGGTGGGAATCAAGTAAAAATATCAACATTGTTTATGCTGAAGACCATTGAATTATTGAGTTCTACGATGTCTAGGAATGACTCAAGTGACAACAGAGGTTAGGAGATAAGGTCAAGCACCATAGATGCTGCTAATGGTATCTCAAACACCATGACATAATGCCAAGTCCAATGAGCAAGCCCTTTAGTTATTATTATTATTCTGGAATGTTAAGCATGGATAACCACTAGAAGCTAATAGGCATCTAACTGCTAAATACAAGAAGCCACGACCTTGTTGGGGATCCTCATGTGTAGGTGGCACCTCAATATTGTTGGTCATGTGCACAATGGTGCACTATTTTGCATTGGAAAGATAGGCCTCTAATGCTTTAATTACCATTTCATTGAGTGAAAATTAAGTAATGTCTCTAAAAATGAAAATTGGGTGTGTGAGATGTGGGAGTACTCTCTTGGTGTGGAGAAAAGAAAAGATGAAAAATCAATCCCCTCATTGATTAGTTGTACTTGTGTTATTAACACTAGGTTCAGGAAACTTCAAATCATATTGCTAATTCGTTAATTGAGATTGTTGCCTTTTTGTGGTAAGAACATCTTTTTTCGTTCTTTTTTTTTTGGTAATCCACATGAATGCAGTGAATAAAATTGACTTTCAAATACTGCTTATTTATCTTGATATTGACATCCTCTAACTTCTTGTTATTAGAAAAGACACTCGTCATTATTTTTTATAAGTTGATCTTATGAACTTGTAAAGTGAGAATGTTTCTCAATGTATAATCAAATTTCCTTAACAAATGGAATGTCTCATACAATACAAGACAGACAGTCTAGAGTTTGGGAAAAAACATTAACCTCACCTAACATCCTCTTTAATGATTTGATCCCTATTATTTGTTGTATCATCTTAATAATCAGCTGTAGCTCATGGCTATCAAAAAGATATTTAAGCTGAGATACCATCCATTTGACCAATTTTCTATGACATGTACTCTTGTAATGTGCTGTAATCTCTCTCTCTCTCTCGCACGCGCGCGCGCGAGCACATGGGATTCAGGGTCTTCTAAGTTATCTTTACTTTCATTTTTATCATTGGGTCTTTGTGTCCAATAGGAGTTGTTTCATTTGAGAAACATTGTGGAAGTTGTTTTGGCTTGTTGTGTCTTTTAGTGAAGTGCCTTATAGGAATGAACACAACTAGATGGAGTGAATGCAACAGCATATGTTGCAGTAGGACTCTTTATAAGAGAAATCCTACTCGCTTTCATAGATGAGGATAAGTTATAGCTCCCAGGCTTTGGTGCCCCCTCCTAAAGTGCCCCTAACCTATCCCCTACATGTAGGAATGGGCATGGGCCGGGCTCAGGCTGGGTCATGGTAGGCCTAGGCCAAGGCCCTCAAATTATAGACCGGGCTTGGGTCAGGGCTTGGACCTGTAGGGGAGGGCTCGGGCCGGGGTTTAGGCCTGGCCCTCATTAATTGACCGGGCTTTGGGTCGGGCTTCGGGCAGGCCCATAAATTAAAAAATAATAATAATGTTGAGATGTAGGTTTGAATTAAACCCCGACCCTCATTAATTGACCAGGCCTTGGGCCGGGCTTCGGGCCGGCCCATAAATTAAAAAATAATAATAATGTTGAAATGTAGGTTTAAACTCTAGACCTATTCATGGTTCAAAATTTCTATTTTGATGGATTATTCGTCATGAGGATTAATGAAAATTTCACTAGAATGCTTCGAAATATTATAAAACTTATGAAAATTTCAATCTATGTTGAACATGATTACACACTCTAGACTAAAGTAACTATATAAAGCATTTAAGTCATGTACAAATAATTTAAAATAATATGCAAATGGTTACTAGTCATTGTTTTAGACAAATGACTATTAAACATGTCATAATTCATCTTAAATTAGTCATTTTGTAAACAAACTTTATATAACAAA
>JAOXJP010234224.1:0-24225 GCA_025762735.1 Platanus orientalis | reverse complement strand
GTGTTCTTGATTTCTTGGATGGATCCCATAAAGTATCTATTTAAGAAACCTGCAACCAGAGGAAGAACTACTTATTGGCTCATGATGTCGTTTGAGCTCGACATCACTTATGTCTCATAGAAAGCTATCAAAGGATAAGCCATAGCTGACTTCTTAGCAGACAGACCAATAGACGAACCTTTGTCCCTAAGCTTCGACTTCCCAGATAAACATATACTTTGTGTTGAGGTTGAACTAAACAAGATTGTCAGATGGAAGACATGTTTTGATGGGGCTGCCAATCAAATAGGCTGCGGGGTTGGAGTTGTGCTTATTTCCCCTACTAGTGCCCTCATTCCAATTGTTGTAAGATTACTCTTTCCATGCTCCAACAACATAGCCGAGTATGAAGCCTGCATCATTGGTTTGAAGGCAACTATTGACTTGGGCATAGATGAACTTGAAGTCTATGGTGATTCTACACTAGTCATCTTCCAAGCTACTAGAGATTGGTTCATCCAAGAAGAGATATTCTTGGACTATCACGAGTGCTTGCAAATTCTTTCCAAGAGCTTCAAATACTTAACTTTCATATACATTGGCAGAAATAGGAATCAGTTTGCAGATGCCTTGGCTACATTAGCCTCGATGATTGACATCCCTCAAGGGGCAAAAATGAGACTGATTGAAATTGATCAGAGAATTGAGATAGCTCACTGTCTTCAGATTACAACTATTGACTCAAATAGGGAACCTTGATTCTATGACATCAAAAATTATCTTGAAGATCAGACCCTACCCTTTATGGCTTCCAAGAATGATCAGCGCGTTCTTCAAAGATTGGTAACATAGTTTGTTATACATGGCGGAACTTTGTACAAGAAGTCCCCCATCATGTCCTTCTGAGATGTGTAGATAAGTTTAAGGCCTCCATTATCATTGATGATATTCACGGAGGAAAGTGCAGCTCACACATGAACGGGATCATGCTTACAAAGAAAATTCTCCGACCAAGTTACTACTGGTCAACGATGGAAATAGATTTCTGCAATTATGTGAAGAAGTGCCACACTTGCCAGTCTTATACCAACATTATTAAGGCACTAACTTTTGAGTTACATAATTTGACTACTCCTTGGCCATTTTCCATGTGGGGAATTGATGTGGTAGGACCTATGCCTTAGAAGGCAACGAATGGACACCTATATATTATCGTGGCTATTGACTACTTTACCAAATGGATTGAGGTTGTATCTTTATCAGCAATCACAATGAAAAACATAACCAGATTTGTATGGAGAGACATCATTTGCTGATATGGTGTTCCCAGCAAAATCATCATTGATAATGCAACTAATTTTGTGGGAAAAGATCTTAAACTACTATGCAAAAAGTTCAAAATTCACCACCATTAGTCTTCTCCATATAGACCATAGATGAATGGAGCAGTAGAAGTAGCCAACAAGAATCTCAAGAAGATCTTACAGAAAATAACTGTCAACCACTCTAACTGGCATGAAATGTTGCCCTATGCACTTATGGCCTATAGAACTTCAATCTGCACTTCAATAGGGGAAACTCCATATTCATTAGTCTATGGCATGAAAGCAGTCCTGCCAATTGAAGTAGAAATTCCAAGTCTCTGAATCTTAGTTGAGGCACATATTCCAGAATTAGAATGGGCACAAGTCTGGCATAATCAGCTAAACCTTATTGATGAGAAGAGACTACAGGCAATGAGTAATGGACAAGCATATGAGAGGTGCATGGCAATGGATTTCAACAAGAGGGTTAAACCCAGGGATGTTGAAGAAGGGGACTTAGTTCTCAAAAAGGTCCTTCCTCATGAACAAGCACCACGAGGGCAACCTTAGCCAAATTACAAAGGACCTTTCATTGTCAAGTAGAAGCTGTCTGGTGGGGCATTACTTTTGGAAAATATGGATGGGGAAGACTTTCCCAGATTTGTAAAGTTGGACCAAGTCAAACGATTCTTTGCTTGACTATTGTAAAGATGACTTATGTTGAAAACCTTGAAATGAGAAGGCCTTGAACGGTCATTTTGCTAAACATATTCCTATTCATTTATTCTTGCACCTCCAAAATCATGATCGTTCTTATATGAAAAATCCAAAATAGAAGAATTAATGGTTCAAATAAAAAAGGGTAATAGCAAAAGAAAAGAAAAACAAAAAAGAAGCTTATAAAGAATCATGATTTTCTTAAAAAACATACAAGGATTTTGTAAAGAACCATGATTTCCTTCAAAGCATGGAGAACTTATAAAGAACCATGATCTTCTTCAAAACATGGGAAATTTATAAAGAACCACGATCTTCTTCAAAACATGGAAATCTTGTATAGAACCATAATGTTTTTCAAGAAATGGGTATTTTGTATAGAACAATGATTTTCAACCTGCAATAAGTCTCTAATCAAGAGTCATTCGTATTCATATTTCAAACCCTCTTGAATCTTGTCTATTCAAAGGTAGATCTTGAAACCCTCAATAAACCACCCATTCAGCAAAGCAACTGTTAAACTCCTTAGCACTTTAAGAAGTCCTAAGCACAGGTCAAGCAATACACAAAGTCAAGCATTGAATCAACTTGGAACAAGAACATGTATCCCGTCCAGCCACTTTTCCAAAAACCTAGACCTGTCTAAGGATAGGGGCAAAAAGGGACAAAGACAAAAGAAATATTTCAAAGCTTAGAGTGAAAACCAGAAATGGCATTCTAACCCAGTCCTAGCAAACAGGAGCAAAAAAGGGAGCAAAGTAAGTCAGTACTTAGGTTGAAAACCAAAAATGCCACCCTGAGTCAAGTCAATCCAGTCATGAGCACATATCTCTAGAAATCATCTTTTGACAAACCAGAAACAAAGACCTTAAACGTAGACACGTAATCTCATTCTCTCAAGGGAGGCACATTTAGCATCCAAACTTGTAAACCTTCCATACCTCGCCTAGACCAGGCATCCCATCGTAGCATATAAAAACACGACCCTATGTACTCCAGAGTCATATAACAGGTTGTCCCAAGTGTTGAAAGACCCTGAGGGGCCCAACTTTTCAAAATCAACGGAAGATTTCTGGTAAAATGAATTTTTTAACCTCTTTCAAAAGCAAATGTTAAGTCTAACTGATCTAGGCTTCAAGCTTAATCGTCAATCAATCAACACTGTCAACTATTGACTACATCGTCTATTTCACCATGAAAAGACTTCTACACAGTAGTCGATTACTCTGGGATCAAAGAGCAATGAAACAAATTGAGACGAAGTATCATCTCCAGCCAAGTGCTATTCACGGCCCAGCTAAGTGCCACTCACGGCCTAGCAAAGTTGGAGATAATACATCATCTCTCAAAGAAAGAGTGGAGATAATGCGTCATCTCCCATTAATATGAATGGAGATTTGATGTATCACCTCCTGGGCCTCAACCCCTCAAGAACGGAATTTGGGGCCTCAGCCCTCAAGAATGGAATTTGGACCAAGGCCCCTAAGCAATAGAATTTGGGCTAAGACCCCTAAGCAATAGAATTTAGGCCGAGGCCCCTCAGCAAAGAATTTGGGCCTCGACCCCTCAATAATGGAATTTGGGCCTCAGCCCCTTAGGAATGGAATTTAGGCCAAGGCCCCTAAGCAACCAAATTGGGTCAAGGCCCCTTCAAAATAGCGTTGATCCTTAGGGATCCCCATGACTTTTGAAGCAAGCCTAATAAATCCCCCAACATGAATCAGCAAATAAATGAAATCCAAAGTCTGTCCATGAAAAAACCAATCAGAGATGATACGTCATCTCCCGAAAATGCCAATCACAACAATATTATCATCCAATCGAAAATGATATGTTTTTCATTTTCCAACATTTTCAAATCTCGAGCCATAGTCGGTTCAGTGAGGACTCTACAATTTTGCCTCACAAGAAATGGCTACAATCTTCGGCATATTACATTGTCTACTAGGGTATAGACAAGTGTTGATCTTCGTTTTATAGCTTATGTATCATGTCAATCATGTTTGTAAATTGGATGATTGAAACAGATATGTAGCACCGATCTTTAGGGATCTCCATAGCTTCTGGAGTAAGCGTAAAAAACTCCTGACATACCCCACTCAAGTTACAGCAAGTTCAGTGAGGACTCTACGATCTTGCCTCATAAGAAATGGCTGTAACCTTTGACATTGTATAATGTCTAATCGGGTATAGACAAGTGTCGCTCCTCATTCCATAGTCTATGTATCATGACAACCATCTTTGGAGATTGGTTGAAACAAGTACAAAGCATTGATCTCTCGAGATCTCCATGGCTTTCAGAGTAAGCCTAAAAACCTCCTGACATACCCCACCAGACCGTATAGGTTTACTAAGTTAAGTCGGTACACAACTTTGAAGAAAGGCCCACATAGACAACCGCCTATCTGGGTGTAGATAGGTGTCATCATTTCATAGCCTACGTATTATGCCAATCATGTTTACAGATTGGATGGTTGAAATAGGTACGTAGCACCAATCTCCTGGGATCTCCATAGCTTTCGAGTAAGCCTAAAACTCTCCTGACATAGCCTTTGACCGGCAATCCCTGGTGTAAACAAATTGCCTCGCGACATTCATTTATTCGAACATAAATGGATGTTGCACCTCAATTCATAGTCTATATATTATCTTGGCGTTAATATTGTTAGGGAGTCATGTATAATACATAGCAATGGGTTCTTTGTTATCACAACCTCCACAGCTTCCGAAGAGAGCGCAACAACATCTCTAGTCCCGATCGGTCCTCTACATACCTTATGTCAAAGACGGGACAACTATAAGGTATGACCCACTTGTGATGTCTATTTATGAGGACGTAAGCACACATCACAATTCATTTCATAAAGTTTGTGTAATTCCTAGGGCCATAGCAGGACTGCTATCATGCCTGAGGAAACCGCCGTCACAGTGATGGGTTACTTGTTAGAAAAACCTCCCACAACTTCTTGGGAAAGAGCACAACAACATTTCTTTACACATCCACCAAAACCCTCACAACAATAGTTGGTACACCCAATCCACCCTATTAACCAGCTTACCTATACATCGATCACTTTTTCATTTAGTAAGTTATCTGCCGCATGACTTACTAATGGCCACCCCATGACATTAGCTTGACCTCGGACACAAGCAATGCCACACTTCAATCCATCAAGTCTATAAAATGCTAGCATTTAGCCATAGTCTAAACAACTATCAAGCTTAAGTAGCATCGTCATAGCACGGATTACTCATCACCCCCCATAGCTTCTCGGGAAAGAGCGCAACAACATTTCTCTATCAATCCTAACGGTCACCACTCAACAGACTGACTTGTTAGCACCAATCCCCCATAACATTGGCTTATTGGGACATAAGCACATGTTTCCTTCACTTTCAAACATTGTGTGTTATACCTACTGTAACAATGATTAGGTTGTTATTACCTAGGCAAGGCACAACAACCGATCCTACGGGATCCCATCTTGGCTTCAGAGAGAGTCGTTATAAATTATTCCTTGCACATCCCCCCTCATTGACAATGTTTAAGTGGGATGAGAACATTGTCATGGAGCAATCCATAGCCTATGTAGCCATTGCTTTATGGATGCATGGCACTGACCCTCCAAGGTCCCATAGCTTGTCTAGAGAGAGCTTTCAAAATCTCTCAGTGAGTCCTGTAAAATACGACATTTGCCTATCGTAGATCAATCCAGCTACAAATCACAGCTGATGTAAAGCCACACGTAGTCTTCAGGAGTGATATTTAGCACATATGTATCATTATTGATGTAAAACCTAAGCAGTGTTTGATCATGATGCATATTTTTTTTCATAGCTTTTCCAAGGAGAGCTTCACTAACATCCCTTTGTGAGTCCCATTAAAACTCTTAAGTACAATCACAAAAAGACTTCTGAGCAATCAACTTTTAAAATGAATCAATGATCACTCAATTTAATAAATACAGAATAGCTCAATATTGAAAATCTAACAAGAAACTTCAAACAACTCATATAACCTAATCATCAAGTAAGCCAGAAACATATACAAGTTCATAAGTCATCTAAATGGTTTGTATGATTTATAGTTTTTGCATGATCGGTTTTTTGCAATGTTTTCAAGCACTTGTGCCTGATGTCAATGACTTACATGTCTCCCGATGCAGCACATGTGCTAATAGCAACACCCCTGAGGTTAGAGAAGAGAGAGTCTCTTTATCGGTTGATACCCATTTTCAAACTCAGACAATGGAAGGAATTTACAAAACACCGAAAGAGTTGACTCTCTATTCAAGAAGGCATTTCAAAATAAAATCATTTATAAAACCCTGATCCACAAGATCAAGGACAAATTTTAGCCCACCATGCTTTATCAACCAAAACTGTTCTATGTTTTCAAAACCACCCAATTGATATCCATGAGTTACATGAAAGGAAGAGGTATAGTTTTGCCCAAGTCAAAATTAAGGTACTTCCTTTTTCTATGTATGGCGAAGCCACACATACCAAAGAGGGGCATCTGTCAACACCTAAATTTTGACTCAGGTCATTTAATGGAATGAAAGAATGTCAAAGCATAACTTAGGCATCAAGACCTTAGGCAACCCTAGTTTAGGGAGAGAAAACTGGACTCTAGGAGGTTAGGCATCTCTTATGAAGTTTTCCTCAGATATTTCAATCACAAAAGCAACATCCATATCATACCACATGTAGTGATCAACCTAAATACACCATTCTTGGTCAAACCCAAATTCTTTCAGAAGCATCAATGGGACTATGAGGGTCCACAGTTAAGACTACCAAATACAATGCCTTCAAAGTTTTTCAACCTCTATAAGTCTTCCCATAACGAAGCATCACAGGTGAAAAAATTACCATTTTACCCTTTTGCCTTTAAAAGCAAAAACAAAACTATAGTTGTACACATTGCCTTCAAGATTCTCCAACCTGCATATGCCTTCAGACAACGAAGCATCACAGGTGGAAAATCACTATTTTATCTTTTTTCTTCAAAATTAGAAAATGACCATTTTACCCTTTTGCTTTTAAAAATGGAAAATGATCATTTTACCCTTTTGCTTTTAAAGATGGAAAATTACCATTTTACCCTTTTTTCCTTCAGGACTTACCCCTAGACCTTCAAAGGATCCCTAAAGCTTCATATGTTACCTGAATGGTGCCGAATCATATCCTACACATCCCTACTCCTCCTACCTTTGAGGAACTCATCACAGAATAGGTATTCTCTAAGACTGGCAACTGACAATTTCTCAATCTGTAAAAACCCCTTGTTGGAAAATGACCTTCAAAAAGCTCTCAAAGATTCATCCGACCTCCGAATTCAGAAAGGTCAATGGCCACCTCTCGGTGTCGGCCTTATCTTTAAATCTTCATATCAGAGAAAAGATATTTAAAATTTTGAATCCTTTCAATATTTTAAATCTTCTCTGAGGGGTTGAAAATTAGTTCTGGCAACATTTCAACTGTATGGAGCCAAAACATTCTCTGGACCTCCAAATCCTAATAATTATGTGCTCATCTCTTTGGATTTATAAGGCCTTCACAAAACCCCCTAATTAAAAAGACCATTTGGAGAATCAATCCACTTAGTTTCCCCTAATTACTCTAAAATGAGTCACACTTTTAGGCAAAATATCATGTACTATATTGCAGTCTATCAATGGCAATCTTTTAGTAATCCCAAGACCTTCAAAAGCCCATCTCCCACACCGACCTTAGCAATTTGCATAACTTTATTCGTCACCTTCTGTTTAAGTTAAGTCAAGACTCAGTTGTTTGTATATTGGCACTTGGTGAACCCCCAGGAACTCTACCGAACTCAGAATTTAGCTAAGTTAGGCCCATTTCCTTAATTTTGACCTGCCATCCAAAGACTGTTTCACGAATTTAAGCAACAGAAGGTCCCTACTAGCCCAACTCTATCATTCTTCAATGAGCTACAGGATTAGTTTATCGTCAAGTAACCCTGCTTCAAAAAATCCTCAATAACTACCCAAGAATCCATTAGACAAGCCGTCAGCTCCTATAGACTTTAGACTCTCTAAGCTTTGATAAACCCAGAACTGTAATTGTTGCGGAAAACTATGGTTCCCGCACTGAAATTTTCAGCCAGGGTCTCTCCGGCTGCCTAAAAAGGGTTTTGAGCCCAATTTCCTACCTGTGTATCAAAATTCATAGCAATAAGAGCCTGTGGCTCATAAAAGCTGAGGGCCAGTTTTTGTTAAAAGATTCCAAAAATCAATTTTACCATCTTTCCCTTCAAATATTCATTTGAGAGCTTTTGAGTCAATAAAACCCAGATTTCCCCCTTTTACCCTTATAGTAATTTGGTTCCAACTGATCCATTGCAATCAGAATGTCCAAGACTTGGAAAACAAGTATTGAGTTTGTGTGTTTCTGAGCACAAGAACCCAAAAAGTAAGGTAGCCGACAAAAGAGGACAATTTTCCGTTTAATTAATGCATTTGAGATTAATGAGGTCATCCTTTTTGGATTTTAGCTCATTAATGCTCATTAATGCATTCACATTAATAGCATTAAGTCCTCACCCTTAGATGAGAATCCCCCTTGTACACCCCATGTACCCTCTCTAAGATCAATTGTAAATATCCATGTTTATGCAATCTAGCCCTAGATTTGGCACATGCATTTAGGGCCTTTGATTGCTTCTAACCAATCAACGAAGATGGGGTGTTCCCCAAGTATTAATCTCCACCATTGATCCTATATTCCCTATACACCTCTTATAGGATTCAAATATCATAATTTCAAATATCCATGTGCTCTCATATGGCCCTAGATTCAGCACCAACACCCTTAGCTCTTGGATGCTTCCAACCAATCAATGAGTTTGTATGCTTCCTAAGTTTTACCATCTCACCATTGATCCCATACACCCCTATACTCCCCATTTGAGATCAAAGCTTCTAAATATCCCTAATCCAAATCCCTACTTTTCTTCCTACACCCCCACTTGAGCCTAAATCCCTACTCCAACTAAACCCACCAATGGGAGGGGAGCCTTGCTCCCCACTCCATGTAATCCTAGCCATCCACCTCCCATCTCCTAGGATTAGATCCCAACTCTCAAAATCACTCCCAAAACTCTATAAATAGAGTGAATTATATGACAAATAGGGAGGATGGATAAAAAGAGAAATTATTTTCAAGAGAGAAAAGAAAGAAAGAAAGAAAGAAAGAAAGAGAGAAAGAAAGAAAAAGAAAGTGGAAGGAAAGCTTTGATTATGAGGTAAGTACTCGACCCCCCCTTTTTAAGTTTAGAACACTTCATATTGCTGCAATTGGTCCCAAAGAACTCTATTGAAAGCCTTTCATGGTGGGACATAGGGGAGATAAACTTGTATCCCCTTTTAATAAATTTTTTTGACCAGTTAAAGGTGTAGAGGCCATAACTCCCCATATACAGAGATTTAAGTTCTCAAATTTATATGGTAGGTCACTAACATAGTGACCTACACACCCACAAACTTTCACAAGAATTGGATTTGATTTGAGCCCTGAAATGGTCTCTACTTGCTCATTGATTCGAAGTGTTTCTGCACTTTAAAGTTTGAGTCAAGTGGTGTGTCCGAATTTTCATTTAGTTTATATTTCTTGTTTCTACTTGATTATTATTATTTCTTTATTAGATAACTAATTTATATGAATTATTTAATTTTTTTGTTCCATTTTATTTAAGTTTTGGTATTTTACTAGAATTTTTACTAGATTATTTTTCTGTTGCCTCTATCTTGTTTTCAGTTTAGTCATTCATCTTGTTTGCTAAATAACTTCCTGTGTACTTATTTGTTTGATCTAAAATTTATACATTAGGTTCATGCCATCCTATAATTGTTCTCTACCAAATTTGGTCCCAACTCCATATGTGTAGCTCCCAAAATGGGTCCCACAACCCCTAGATTTCATAGAAATTTGTGCAAAACTTCACAAAACCCATCCGTTTGGAAATTCCAAAGAGGGGTTTATCTTTGGCCAATTGGTATGAAATTTTTCATAGGCATACTTGAGGTCTTAAATTAGTTCTTTACAAAATTGTAAACCCATTGGACTTGAGGAAGTGCCCTAAAAATCCAAAATTCGGGCTATTGGACTACTGCCCATAATTGGTACACTTGAAAAACTTGTATGCCTAAATTTTAAGTATTAAAGTTCAAGCGTACAGCTTATTTTAGGAATACCCTACCCTGTCTCATTATACCTTGTTGGAAAGATCTCTCTCTTAAATTTCTAAAAACACTAACCAAGCTTGATTCTGAGTTTTGTGGAGAGAGATATGTTCATTTAAATGTGGATTGTCCAACATATGCCTGAATCTTAATACTGTTAAAGATCAGGCGTATAGCCTGAGATCAGGTGTATTTAAAGATTAGGCATGCACATAGAGATTAGGCACATTGACTAGGAAATTCCAAATTTACCGCATTTGATAAATCATAATGTAGGAATGATGCCCCACATGTCCAGAACCACAGAAAATTAATGTTCCAATCTTCAGAACCCTTCCCTCACCTTTGTACATAAACTAGACCCAATACCAAGCATTTAAGAGTCCAACACTTGAGTTTTACTTGGGAGACAACGTTGGTGTCGTGGCTGCTATGCCAGTGTGATCCATCTGCAAAACCTGACCTAATCACTGCCTTTCCCCTTCCTGACTTTTTACAATCTCCACCTTACCCTAGGGTGATGTCGTATTGGTTCATGACCCCAAAACCCTAGGAGTTGGCTATAGCCCAATTAGGTCCCTAAAATACTCACATTGGTATAACATAATTTTGACCCCCTTTCACTAACGTATTTCAGTAGCAATGAGTACTCTGTAAGTATACAAACTCCCTCAAATAAACATACCCTGAATCAATCACATAGTTAGATGTACTTGATTATCGAGATTTACACACACAACAAACCCCCAGAACTACATGCAGTTTGATCTCGATAAAACCTTAGGAACATCGAACCATACAAGATCGGGTATGTAGGCAGTTGGAGACTATATCTTAGGTGCAATTGCAATGATCACACCACGAGGGTGGTCTAGCCAATGAAAATCAAAAGAACATTATCTATTCATTTTCGCTTACTGGCAGTTGAAAATTGCTAGGTTAGAGGAGCCGCCCTAAAAAGGTGGGTAATTGGGGTGCCCAACACTTTCTCCAATTACAATCAAATAGCTTACCCAAATCTCTAAATACCAGACCAATTCGAGAGTCAATCCCTAGACCTTCAGGTCTAGCTAGGGCTACAAGGCCCATAATCCTTCTTTCCCCTAGAAATGAGGTAGACGTCCAACTCCATCTATAAAAACGTAAGTTAGTGGCAACTCCAAATGCAAGCCCGAGGCCAACCCATGTTAGCCAGGTTTAGCATCCCCCGAAGTGGGGCGGGTAGACCACCCAGTCTTTCCATGATGCCCACACCATGGTCAACCCCAAAACTCCTAAACAGACAAACCCCGAGTCATCTGAGCCTCAGGAAACAAGGTGTTACGTATCTGACCAGGGGCACTCACACAAGGAGAGATACCACGCATCAGTAAGGTTGAACCATGAAGAAACATTTGGGAATCAAAACCATACGATATCCTGTAGCATCATCTCCAATGAGAGGACATCCAGCTTAATCTAACCACCCTTAGTAAATCTGACGCCTACAACCACGCCCAGGAACGCCGCCCAAGCAAGAGGCGTTAAGCTGAGAATCTGGGAATAATGAAGAGGCTGAGCGCTATAAAGAGATGGATTGCAACAATGGAAGGTATGAAAAAACATTCTTCAAAACCACCTTTGGCCCTCTTCTCTCTACAATATTTGACTTGATCGTTAGAGTGCAACCGGCCGACACTTAGCTGGTACATTCTTGGTCTATGTCCTCATAGGTTCATAGGATCACCCAAGAGCCCTACACTCATCTAGTCTGGCCCAAGTGTCAAGATTCGGGCATCATCAATTCTATTAAAACTAGATTTGCAAAAACATCGGTCAATTTTAACTGATTTAGCCAGTTATATACAATTTTTGGCAGATAATGGTTTTAGGATTCTATAGAACTGTTTAGGATGCCAGTTTGATTAAAACAGGTTAGATTATCCAATCCAGTCCAGTTTTGAAAACCTTGAGCAACCATCTAACATAACTTGGTTGAGAGGGATTTTTTTTTCCAAAACAGTGCTAAGATGAAGACTAGTATGAGTGGGAAGAATAAATATGGATCAAATATTGGTTGTTGGGATGTAAACATTTGAAATAGGGAACACATTTGTTAGGTGAGTCGTCTGAGTGATATAATGTCTATGTGGTGGCAAAAGACGGGTCCATGAGAAGGTCAAGAATAGTGTTATAGTCATGGTTTTTAATGAGTGAAATTATAATTTTTAACTAAGAAAAGGAAGGCATAAACAATTATCGTAGCTAAAATTGGTAGAATTTCATTTCATTACCCCTAACCAATACCAAGATATGAGCAAATTTTACAAAATTAAAAACCATGATTATAGCATTTGGCAAGGGTTTATTCAACTAAAACTTGTCACATGAGGAGAGCATGATGTCAATGGAGTCCTTCTGAATGTCAATGGAGTCCTTCCGAATATGAAAAACCTCTAAATTATACAAATCATGTTACTCGTATAGAAAATCTATCCCCAAATAAGTCATCAAAGAAAAAAGCTTGCTAAGATATTTAAACAAGGAGACCAGTCTCATTGTGGTCCTCATACATGGTATGATGCTAAAGGTTTTTTTTTTTTTTTTTTTTTGTTAGCATTGATTTTCATTCACAAAGAAGAGCCCGAAGGCTCACCAACAAGGCGCCAGTCAGGGCAGCCAAAAGTCCGATCAAGGTCTTTAATACAATTATGGGCTAACTCATGGGCTTGTTTGTTACAAGAGTAAGGAATATGGCCAAATTTTACCTTAACCTGACTTGTTATCAAAGCTTGATAGTCCAAAAAAGTGTGTCGCACCTGCCAAGGGCACAAAATAAAAGATTAAGAAATTGTCTTAACTGCTTCCATTGAATTTGACAAAATCAAAACTTTATTGGACCCAAGGTGTTAAGCTAATAACAGCCCACTCCTGATTGCCTCCACCTCAGCTTCAAAAGGAGGCCTCCAATAATCCTTGATTGACACTTCGCTTTTCCAAACTCCTTGGTGATCATGCACCACCATGGAAACTGCTCCCCACAAACCATCCAATGGTGAGGCACCATCCACGTAAACTTTTGTTCAACTAGTGGGGAGATCCTGCCCTACAAAACACCCATCCTGGGTCCACAAATTTTGTACCTCTTTGTTAGAACGATTTTGGCTCCGGTCCAAGTTCTTGCATAAAGAGCTGAAAGAAAGTCATATCCATTTCATATTAGGATTGAAGTTTAAAAAGATAGCTTTGTTCCTATGAAGCCAAATGAACCAACACAACATGGCATCTCATATTTCTGATTTTTACTTTTCCATTTATAATTGACCCAAAAAGAGTACCAATTCAAAAATGAGCTAGGTTGGGTGGTTGGTAGAGCAACCTACTGAACGTTTTGTTTCTAGAGACCCTTTATGAGTGGACAAAATATTAGACAATGTAGCACGTCTTTCTCCCTTTCTAAACATAATGGGCATATAGGATTTATATTAGGGATGTGAGTATTGAGGGCCTTGTTAACAACAATCGATTCATCACATGCACGTCATAGAAAACACTGAATCTTCCTAGGGATTTAGAGCCTCAAAATGGACTTCCACATTGTGTCCTCTTGAGAAGGCCCTTGGATATCAATGGTGGAGGCTAGCATATTATAAGCCTATTTTAACTGAGAACTTCCCTTTCGGGTCACGAGTCCATACAACATGATCTTCTTAGATTGCCCATCTTAGCAGGATTCTAAGGGTTGCGTCCTTTTCTTGGCTAGTGATATAGTTTTCAATAGGGGTGATGTCCCATGATAGAGATTGTTGATCTATGATCCCTTGAATCCTCTAGATGTGGCATCCTATTGGCTTTGACAATGATAATTTGTTTGAGGGTATGTTTCTAAGCCAAGAGTCTTCCCAAACATTTATGTCGCACTCATTATCCACCACCCAAAGACATCCTTTCAAGAGTACCTCCCTCCCTTTGAGTAAACTTCTCCACCCTAGGATCTGACCGAGGGATTCAGTAAATGCAAAAGGTGGTGGCAAGGGAAATAGATTGAATTCATAAGTTTCACCAAAATAGAGTCATGATGGTTCATGATTCTCCAACATTGTTTGGCCAAACGAGCTAAATTTGTTAGGTGTAGATCACAGATTCTCATACCCCCTAACACTTTGATCTTCTCAGAGTACTCCATTTGATCTAATGAATTCTTTTCTCATTATTCTTTTGACCCCACTAGAACCCACATATGTGTTTATCAATGGTCTTGCATATGTACTTGGGACGTAAAAAACATGACATTGCATAGTTTGGGAGGGCAAAAATTACTATTCTCATTAAGATATCTCTCCCAACTAGAAGTAAAAGCTTTGTTCTCCACTGGGTAATTCTACTTGTAGCTCGTTCTTTAATGTAAGAGAGTAAATTGATCTTTTGTCCACCAATGGAGGAAGGTAGCCCTAGGTATTGGGAATGAGAAGTCACTATTCTCATTTCCAAGGAGCAGGTAATGGAAGCTTGGAGATCCTGGTTAGTATTGTGGCACACAATGATTTCAGATTTTCTAGATTAGTAAACTGGTCCGAAGCTTTTTTGAAACACTTCCATAGATCTTTTGATAGCCACCATAGCTTCTAGGGTTGCTTTGGCAAAGATATAGCAATCATCTGCAAATAGACGGTGTGAGATGGAAGGATTATTCCGATGGCTTTTTATTCCTTGAATTTGATGGCACAGTTCTCCTTTAGATAAGCTTGCAAAAAGAGCTTCAGCACATATTAGGAATAAGTACGAGCAGAGGGGATCCCCTTGTTGTAAGCCTTTTATGGCACCAAAGACAGGGCTAGGAGAACCATTGAGGAGGACTTGGAAGGAGACCGCAGATATACATTGGAAAATCAAGTTTTTCCATTTTTTGCTAAACTTTTATTTCTATAAAACTTGTCATAAGCACACCCATTCAACTCGATCATATGCCTTTCTCATATCCATTTTTATTGCCATGAGTTTTTCTTTGGTCTTATGTGAGAGGATGTGGTATAGCAATTCATGAACAATCAAGATATTATCTGATATTGTTCTCCTTGCAATAAATGCCGTTTAGAAATGTGAGATAATTCTAAGAATACTTGTTTTTAGCCTGTTAGTCAACACATTTGCCACAATCTTATACATGACATTGCAAAGACTGATTGGCCTGTACTAGTTCATTGTTTCTAGCCTTTTTTATTTTGGGATTAATACAATGAATGTCTGGTTGGTTTCTTTGATCCCAGTCTTCTCCTCAAGAATGTCTAGCACTTTTTGAGTAACGTCTTGTCCAACTACCTCCCAGTATTTTTTATAAAACCCCGCTTTGAAACCATCTGAATCAGGAGCCTTTAAAGGGCCCATTGCAAACATTGTCATCTTTACTTCATCCATTATGAAAGGCCTCTCTAACCTATCCCTTATGTTATTCACCACTGGCATAACATCAATTGTTCATGGTTTTGAAGATTGAAATAACTCATTGAAATAATCTATGACTATTGATTTGATGGGCCATTCATCTATAATCCACTCCCCATTTGCATTTCGAATGTGGGTAATTCTATTTTTTTCCTTCTAATCAACATGGTCAGATGAAAAAATCTGGTGTTCCTATCTCCACATTTCATCCATTGAATCCTGGATTTTTGAGCCCACGGAATTTCTTCATCTTTTAAGACTTGATCCATTACGACAGATACTTTATGTCATTCTCTATCTTTGGTTTTTGAGTCTGGCCAAGCACTAATGTTTTTATCCTCTCTTGGAGGTGTTCAAGATGCCGTTGAATCTTTCTAAGAGAATACCGGTTCCATTTCTTGAGGGTTGGCTTAAGATTTGTCAATTTAGCATGGACTCCACTACACCTCCCCTCCATATCGTTTGTCCATATGTTTTGGATGATGTTTTGGCATTCCTCATAGTTGGTCTAGAGCCATCTAAAGCAGAAAGGTCATACTTGTTCTTGGGTAATGCACATTTGGGGATCTGTGGAAGAGAATTGGGTAGTGCTTAGAACCATTTGCAAGAATATTCTCCAAGTATGGATTCGGGACTTGAACTCTCCATTAACTTTTTACCGCTCCCAACTTGTCCATTATGCCATGTAAAGGCGAGACCATGACTTCCTAGATCGATTAAATGAAGTTCATTTAAGATTATATGACCCAATTCTAAGTCATAACGAGTTAGTATTCCCCCCAATTTTTCAGAGGCCTCCCAAAGGCAATTCCAATCACCCAAATGACCATGGGTCCCTAGTGATTACCTAATACACAAAGCCATCAGTCCCAGGCCATTCTTCTTTGGGATAAAGATGGTTCTCCGTAAATAAAATGGCATATCTAGCCTTGGTTATTATCACTACCTACAATTTTTACATTGACTCCTCTCGGGTTAATCTAGATAACATCCACATTTATAAGTGTTTGCCATAATAAAATGAGACCTCCCGCTAAACCTCAAGAGTTAATTCCCACACTTTCCCAATCCCTTCCCAATTTTAGCTTGCTTAGTACTTCTCGGTAAGCTCCTTTCGTTTCTGATAGAAAAACAAACTACGGGTTTTGAGCACCCTCGACAATTCCAAGCCAAAAGGTTCATTGGGTCCCACACGGCTGTTCAGGGACAATCACACTTTCAAAGTTATAATCCTAGATTGGTCAGGATTCATTATTTGAAATAAATGACCTGATAAGGAAACAATTTGAGAGATTCCGATGGGCCGACCATAGGCCTTTGGACTCAGCCTGATCCCAATCAAACGCTCCAAATGTTAGCCGTTTTAACTATGTTGTAATTTCTTTATTATTTTTCCTTCTTATGTTTTAACCAACTAATTCTTAAAAAGTGGATGATTTAGAACTTAAGGAGCAAATGTATGTGGTCTTAGCAATATTAGCTCTATTACTTTATGAATATTGTAAAATAGGGTTGGAACATACCTGGGCCGGTTGAGTAGAGGAAATAATACCTTTGGCTGGGGGTCCTTCTATTTCCCATCGCTCTGCCTGGTTTCTCTTATGGGGGTTCATATCTGTGCGAGAAGTCTGGCCTCTTGTCATTTCTTTCTCAGAACCAGTAGTGAATCTGGCCCTCATTTTATGATTTAGGCAAGCTTGCACCATAACTTCTTGAACCTCCATCTGAGGGGAACTTATCAGCTGGAAAGTGTGCTGATAGGAGGCTGACTGCACTTCATTAGTCATAGATGGTGTTCCAGTGTTTACCTAATGAGGCCCAAGGTTGTTCTCTCGATTTATCATTAGGTCATTCATGTAAGCTCCTAACTATTCCAACCCCATACTTAGAGAGGCATACTGGCCTTGGGCCTGAACTTGGGTTTTATATTGGAAATTATTCCTCATATAAAAATTAATTTGTAATATTTTGAAGATCACATGCTTACATGAGAGATAGCTCAGTTCGCCTACTCGACTCAGATGGGTGGTTTAGTCGAACCATTTCTACTTCAGTGAGATGGGTGATCTCAATTTGTTGCTCTTCCCAGATGGGTGATCTAAATTTGTTGCTCTTCCTAGATACCTTGGATGTCGAG
Organism: Platanus orientalis; assembly: GCA_025762735.1. NCBI lineage: Eukaryota > Viridiplantae > Streptophyta > Magnoliopsida > Proteales > Platanaceae > Platanus > Platanus orientalis. Next base: position 6,460 of record JAOXJP010234224.1, on the reverse strand, counting down.
TGGGGATCCAATGGCCTCCTTAGGTGACGTGGCATCCTAAACCGTAATCATGGCAATTTTCGTTGTCACCCCCATCAATTGCATGCCAGTGTCTATAGTCAACTAGTCCATTTTTATCTTCCGAGGCATGACATCCTCCCTCATGGAAAGTAGTACCCGGTGCAATAGCTCATCCAATGGAAGTTCCAACAAGGTTGTTGACTTTGTTGGGTCATCATCCATTAGCTCGGTGTTGATGATGAAATGGAGGTTAGTTAAGTTGCCCTTCATCCTGATTGAAGCTGCTGAACAAGGTCTTAGTTCACCTCAAACAATAGGAGCCTTACCATGATCTAGTATACCATGTTCCATTTCTCTCTAGTATGGAAGATGAAAGGGGCTTTTTCCATGGAAGTCATGGTTCTGGTGGTTCTTTGTCATCTTGTTCATCATCCTAGACTCTTCCCTTTTGTGGCTTGGTATACCCTGCATAAATAGATTTATCATAGACCATAACCAATCCCTGTTCTTCTCCCCCTTTCTATCCTTTCTTAGTTGCACCATTGCAATCCTTGATCGTATGCCCAATCTTTCCATAATGGAAATAGACCATAGGAAGGGTTTGGTAATGTACCATTATTTTTTCATTTGGCCTTTGGTCTTGTTCCAAGTAGATATGGGCCGTAAGGGGTTTGGTCGCATCCATATGTATTCAGATCCTCATCAGTAGGCATTCTAGCCGGATGAAGTGTTCATGATCAACCTCCACAAGCTCCCTAATCAAGCCTGCCAGCAGATGGGCCATTTCCTTAGAATGAAACCTTAGAGGGAGATTATGAAATTGGACCCAGAATGCCACAAAGCTAAAATCTACCCTCTTTAACGATTATCTAGAGTCCCAATCTGTAATTAGAACTAACTGGTTATGAAACAACCAAGGACCATGATCTTTTTGGCCTAGGGTTTTAACACTTACCTCTTTTTTTAATTCCCACCTTTCTTTTAGCACTGAAATATAAATATATGCTCATTCAAGGATTTTTTTTTCATGTATAGATAAAAGACCATGGTGTGCAGAAACTCTGGGTTTTTCAGCAAGACATTCTTCTCTGCAATCTTGAGAACACCCTCCACCATTGATAATCTGGCCATACCCTAAGTGAGTCCATCCGTCAAAGGCTTTACAACTTGAATGATGCTTAGAGAGGATGATACTTCAGTCACTTCAAGCTGCATGCTAGGCAGTTCCAAGAAGAAAGAGACAAGTGAGTGTGACATTTTCCTTCACCTAGTGATACCTTCTAGAGCCTCCTACTCCTTTTCACCACCAAGAAGAAGAAGATAAAACAAAAAGAAAAAGAAAAATGTTTTATAATGTATGGTACTATCAGGAACAAATATTCTATGACCACACTACGGGCTGCCATTGGATTTTGCTATATCCCACCTTTTTTTGTCACTAGAAACCCTAAAGTTAAATAAAAAAAAATCACGAAACCCTTCTTTTCACTACAATAATATTATACTAAAATTCCATAATAGAGCTAGCTATAATAGACATGGCCTTGGGTTTGACGATTGTTGAACCATTTTTCTCTTTAGATAAGAAATATTCAAATTCATAACACTTGGTGCCTAACCTACAAACTCATTAAACTCAAATATACCAAAGGGTCATGAATCCAGATACTAAGATCCACTTTGTTGATGTATGTCAATTCCATGGTCAAATGCGTAGTGGTATGTGTCTTGTAAGTTTCATATGCTCTCATAAGTTCAAGACATGAAGACAAGAAGGACCAAAGACTTGAAGAAGAGACCAGAAACTATGTTGGACTTGCCCCACCAAGAAAGGTATAAAACTGCATTGCATATCATTTTAATACCTTAAAATCAGTGTAGACATTGTGATAGGTCTCTCACAAAAACCAAAGGAAAAGGCCCAAGGATACAATGCCAAGACCAAGACCCCACAATTTTGGAAGCCACAATCGATTGCAAATCAAGCAATCGATTTTGGCACAATCAGTTGTGAATCTCTTAATTGATTACGAGCAAAATTTGGGAGCATACTGAGACTCTAGTGGTCCAAACCTATAACCCAAAATCGATTACAGAATAGATTTGGACAAAAATGACTATACTCGTAATTGATTTGGAATTTGGCAATCGATTGCGAGCCTGACTGTAAGCCCCAATCGATTGCGAGGGCAATTTTGGAACAAAATTCAAACACAATTTCCAAAGATAGATTTTTAAAATTTGAACCCCATTTTTTGAAATCGAAGGCTCTAAAGAGTTACCTATTATAAAAGATTTCAATCCAAATGCCTAGAGTGCTCCTCACCTCTATAAAATGGAACATTTCCCATTAGGGTAAAAAAAAATCCAACACTCCAAGCTATCTAGAGAGGGTTACAAAGTTTACTATATTGAGAGCCCCCACTGTGAAAAACATCATTATCCCACTAGTTTTGAGCTTGAATAGCTAACATCATACTTTAAAATCACTCTCTTTCTCTCCTCTTGAATACCACTCTACTACTATAGAGGAGAACTTATGGTAAGTCTTTCCTTAGAGGAAACTCACATTTGGTTGAGCTCAATGAGCACTATAACCAAGTACTTGGAGCTTGTGGGTAGCTAAGGCAAGCTAGCTTAACAAGGAGCACCCCATTTTGAGCAACTAACAACATCAACCAACATGTGGTAATTTTTGCTTTACTTTGCATTCATCCTTATTTTTTTTTCATATTTGCTTCCAGAAGAGACATTGGAAGTTTGACTACCTCTGTCAGAGACACTAGAAGTAGTGTACATTCACTAGAGACACTAAGTGTTGTTGTTTAGCTTACTTGTGAGCAAGTAGTTAGGTTTTTGTATATTGACCTAGGTTCTAATAGTACCTAAATGAAATATACCTAAACTCAGTAGTGAGCTTTAGAAGAGTGGATGTAGGCCATAGTATTGAACCACTATAAATCTCTTGTTGTGGATTGAGTGTGTAATTGTTTGTCTCTTTACTTTAATGTTTATTACTACTCTTCCATAATACTTGTTTGACAAAATACTTGAGTAGACACTTTTGAACACACCCTCTTGGGCTAAGTTAAAAAGATTAAAATCTATCCCAAGACAAAATTGAAAAAGGGGTAAATTAATTTAGATAACCTATTCACCTCCTCTCTAGGATAACTTTAGAGCAATTTCCCACTTAACCACAAATATCTTCTCTCTCTCTCTTTCTCTCACCATGTTGATCTTTTACTATAAGTGCATAAGGATCACTATAGGGTCAACTATGAAAAGACAAAGATCATTTATAGGGAGTTCCAATAAATACATCACACCCCACAAATCCTCTTTTCCTTTGGTTGGCCTTATGTAATTATCTCTAAGCATTTGTGCCATAGGATCTCTCTCTCTCTCTCTCTCTCTCTCTCTCTCTCTCTCTCTCATTGATAGTGACCACGGTCAGCAAGAGGAGGATGCTTATGTGTGATGAAATACTTTATAAAGATGTAAATACTTTATAGACACATGAGTATATTAATGTAATATTAAGGTGTGTTTGGATTTAGGGAATTGAAAAAGTGGAAGTGGAGTTGGGGTACCTGAATCCATTTTCGTCGTTTGGGATCAATTTTAAATAATGGAAATGGATTTAGGTCAAATCCTTATGGAATTAGAATGCAGAATTGAAGCCTCAAATCAACTAAATTGAAATAACAACTCATAGGCTGTTATTTCCAATTCCTTTTTATGAAATGGCGTGTGATCAAAATATTCTCATCAATGCTTCAGGTCTATTCAAATGACTAAAATGAAATCCTTCCTCAAGCAATTGTGAGGAGTTTTTTAACACACAAAGCACCCAAAATGCCCTATATTGTTTTATTAATAGACCAAAATACCCCTGAGTGAAAAATCTAGTTCATGTTAGCTATGCTTCATGTCTATTCAATGACTAAAATGCCCTCCTCCCTCATGCAACTGTGAGGAGTTTTTACCACATAAAGTACCCAAAATGCCCTCTAATATTTTATTAACTAACCAAAATGCCCCTAAGTGGAAAATCTACTTCATTTTACCTATGCTTCAGGTTTATTCAAATGATTAAAATACCCTCCCTCAAGCAACTATGAGGATTTTTTTAGCACACAGTACCCAAAAAGGCCTCTGTTATTTTATTAATTGACCAAAACGTCCCTAAGTGGAAAATCTAGTTCATGTTAGCTATGCTTTGGGATTATTCAAATGACTAAAATCCCTCTTCTCTCAAGAAACAATGAGGAGTTTTTAACACAAAGTACCCAAAATGCCCTCTATTATTTTATAAATTAACCAAAATGCCCCTGAACATCCAAGTCATGTTAGCTATACTTCAAGTCTATTCCAATGACTAAAATGCCCTCCTCCCTCAAACAACCATGAGAAGTTTTTAACACACAAAGTACCCAAAATGCCCTCTGTTATTTTATAAATTGACCAAAATGCCTCTAAGTGGAAAATCTAGTTCATGTTAGCTTATGGAAAGAGTTAAAAAATATATATAATTGGTTTCTCTCACCGAGTGATCTTCATAATGGGTAAACCACATTACAATCCCGACAAGAGTGAATATAACATCATTGCAGAGATTATCGGGGAACTAAAGGCCATATAAAAGCTCTACCATGGTGAATGCAAAGCTTTGGTGCCCAACTCACAGGACTTGGGATTCCTTAGTGATGGGCCATAGAATCTCAAGGCCACCCACTAGGCAGATTGAGGTTTCTGAATATTTGTGCATCAAAACAGTGGAAATGAGATTTTGAATTCCAATTCTATCCACATACACACACACAAATATATATATATCTGCATTCAAATTGTAAAATTCTAAATACGTGGAATTCAATTATGTACAATTGGAATTCCAAGGCCAATTCCAATTCCTTAAATCCAAACGCACCCTTAGGGAATTAGAAGAGTGAAATAGAATTGGAGTAAAAAAATCCATTTTGTTATTTAGGCTCAATTTTAAATTATGAAAATAGATTTAGGACAAATCCCCATGGAATTAGAATGCCAAATTGAAACCCCAAATCAACATAATTGAAATAACAACCCATCAGTTGTTATTTCCAATTCTTTTTTACAAAATAGTGTGTAACCAAAATACCCTCCTTGATGCTTCAAGTTTATTCAAATGATTAAAATGCCCTCCTCCCTCACGCAAATTGTGAGGAGTTTTTTTAATACACTATGTACCGAAAAATATCCTATGCTATTTTTATTAATTGACCAAAATGCATTGAGTGAAAAATCTAGCTAATGTTAGCTATGCTTCAGGTTTGTTCAAATTACTAAAATTCCCTCCTCTCTCAAGCAACTATAAGGAGTTTGTTTTTCAACACACAAAATACCCAAAATGCCCTATGTTATTTTATTAATTGACCAAAATGCTCATAAATAGAAAATCTAGCTCATCCTAACTATGTTTCAAGTCTATCGAAATAACTAAAAGGCCCTCCTCAGTGGACCAACTATGAAGACTTTTTTAACTTATGAAGTACCCAAAATCCCTTAGTTATTTTATTAATTAACTAAAATGCCCCTACATGAAAAATCTAGCTCATGTTAGCTTATGGAAAGTGTTAAAAAAATATAACTAGTTTCTCCATTAATGACCGTCATGGTAGGTAAAATGCATTAAAATCCTGACAAGAATAGACATAAGGCCTTCACAGAGATTATCGGGGAACTGAAATCCATATAAAAGCTAGAGCATGGTGAATGCAAAGCTTTAGTGCCCAACTCTCAGGGCTTGGGATTCCTTGGTAATAGGCCATAGAACCTCAAGGCCACTCACCACATAGAGAGTGAACAAAATGGGGCTGATTAAGACTTTTTAATATTTGTGCATCCAATCAAAGCAATTGAGATTTTTGAATTCCAATTCTATATATATATGCTTCCAAATGGTAGAATTCTGAATTCACATAATTCAATTCTACAATTGTCAATTATGTAGAATTGGAATTCCAAGGCCAATTCCAATTCTATAAATCCAAACACACCCTTATACTATTTTAGCCCTTCCAACTTCCATTGTTGTGTATCCGATGCTCCGCATTTTGTTTTCCTAGTTTTCAAGTAGCAAAAGAAAGGAACATTAATAACTATATTAACTAATTAAATAATCAAAATTTTGATTATTACTTCATGAAGTGGGCCAATGGATAGTCTAATATCCAAATAATATAAAAACTATATTATTATCTTATGTGCCTATATTTATAAATCGCAAGTTCCAAAAACCAGCAACAAGGCTAAACTAAACCTTTTGGCCCAATTAAGCCTTAATCCGGCTTGAGACATGTTGAACAGGTATATTAATTATACCGGCCAGGACAAAAAATTTTGACCCATGCCGTGGCCATTGACAGCCCCGATTTCTCACAACGTTGGGTAGTACACTCCTAGAAAGAGAACAATG
>JAOXJP010234223.1:0-10194 GCA_025762735.1 Platanus orientalis | reverse complement strand
CTTTGTCAGACCACATGTCATGCACTTATTGGTAATGGTGTGGTACTTGTCCATTCAGACTGGAGATGATTCTAGAAATGATGGTGGGTCCCACCTCAAGATGAGGGAACCCCAACAATCTCCCCCTCCCAACTCATGAGTAGGGCTGTCAATTGGGCTGGGCTAAGCCGGACCGAGGTTTGCCCAAACTCGACCCATTTGAAAACAACGGCTTTGGGCTGAGTTCAACTTGCCTGAATAAAACTCTTTTCTTAATATTAAAGTTATTTTAGGCCCATAATTGCCCCTAACTGCATATTATATGAGTTTTTTCTTGTTGTACAGTTGACACTTGACCTATTTGATTATAGTAAATTTGTTAAAAATAAATGGATCCAAAAAGAATAAAAGAATATATAGAGATCTAATATCAGCATATAAATAAAATTATTATTTGCTAACTAGTTTAGGTTGGGCCGGGCTGGGCCTCGGGCTGAAATTGAGCATGCTCAAATTCGGCCCAAATAAAACTTTGGCCTTAAATGTTGGGCCCAAATTCAACCCAACCCGAAATTAAAATGGCCCAACCTGATTATTTTTCGGGCTGGATATGTTGGGCTTTGGGTCAGCCTGGCCCAATTGATAGTCTTACACATGAGGAGAAATCCACTATACTTAGACCTACCTCGCTTCTACAAAACTCATGGTTATTCCTGAGTAAAACTTGTATCATCATATCTAAATTATTTTTATCAGTACAAATCTTTTCAATTTGCAATAACTTATTTTCTAAAACATTTTGAATCCAATGATACCTCACATCTATATTCTTGAATTTGGAATGGAAATTTGAATTCTTACTAAGGTAGATGACACTTTGACTATTACAGTAAACTATATACTTGTCATGCTTTGAACCTAGTTCATTAAAGAATCTCTTTATCCACAACATCTATTTGCAAACTTCCATAACCACAATATACTCGACCTTTGTAGTAGACACTACATACTTTTATAACTTGGCTGCCATGATATTGTTGCCACTGTAAAAGTATATAAGTATTTTGAAGTAGACTTTCTAGAGGTAATGTCATTGTCATATCTGCATTTGTGAAACTTTCTAACATAGGCTTACCAAACATAAACATACCAACTACATGTGTGATATTGGATCTCGTGCATACTATGGTATACATCAAACTTCCTACAGTGGACCCATAGGAAACTTTTTCCCATACTTTCTTTCCCGTTCTCACTTGAAGTGCATTGCTCACTACTTAGCTTGAAATGACCTACAAGTGGAGAACAAGTAGGTTTTGCCTTGTCCATATTGAATCTTTTAAAAACTTTCTTAATGAATGCTTCTTGTGATAGCCATAATTTGCTAGTCTTCCTATTATAAGAGATCTTTATACCCAAAATTTGTTGTGGTGTACCCAAGTGTAACATCTTGCACATGTAGTACGTAGTTTAGATATGGTATGAGCTTATGTGTTAATTGAGATGTCCTGAAGATCATAGAGGACCATAGAAGACCATTAGAGACCCTGAAGACGTAGAGAACCTAGAGACCCTTGGAAAACCTCAAGGATGACCCAACACACATACTGGGCCACCCTCATCGCTTGTGCCTCTACATGAGAACTCGCGGTGTGGCACCCTAAGCACTCGCACACCTGGGCGAGCGGTTGTGGGAAAATTTCAAGAAACTGGAAAGTTTATATTTTGTAGAGTTTTTCACCACTCGATCGCTTACGTAAGCATGTAAGCAGTCGTAATATGATACCCTCAGCGCTTGCGCATCAGGGTGAATGGTTCAGGTCTCCCAGGAGAAAATAAAATAAAAAACATGGATTTCTCCCAATTTCGAATAGAATCTTTCTAAAGAGGGAATTTTTGTACAATGACATTTGTTTATCCCTATTTTATATATAATTGGGTTAGAAGTAGCCAAGTTAAGGAAGGGAATAGAAGAGAGAAAAGATTAGAAGGAGAGGGAGAGAAGGAACTCACTCAAGTAAGGTAAGATCCATTATACTTAGATCTAGGTGTGATGAGTTAGAATTTAGAAGTTTTGACACTAGATTCATGATTTACATAGTTTTCTTATGTGATCCATGTAAAATTTATAGAGATTATGGATTAAGTCTTGTTGAATCTTGAGAATTTGTGCACATATCTTGAATTCCATCCTTAAGTACACACTCGGCCATGGTAGTGGCCTAAGCTTCATTCATATGTACTACCCTTTCTTTGGCTATATAAGCCAAAGTCTTCTTCACGAACTCAATCACGACCAATTCCCTCAAACTCTTGGTCAGAGTCCTCATAGTGGCTCTTATGTGTTAAGGGCCAACGATGATTGAGAAAAGCTAGTCATCGAAGTGTTAGAAGATTTCTCTATTTCTTTCAACTTGAATAATGCCTTCCTAGGAGACATTCTCAATGGCCAAATTTCCCTATTATAAAATTATGCATCAACTATGTTAGATTCAGCCACAAATGGTCTATGATTGGCTATAACAACCTCGGGTAGGTCTCCATTCCACAATGCTAGGAGTTGGTGCAATGAAGAAAGTATACACTAGTTTGCATGGATCCAGTCTCAGCCTAGGAGAGCATTGTAATGTGATCGAGACTCCACAATGGAGAAGACTGATGTAACCATTTTGCTACCAACTATGACTCTATTAGAATCATCCTTTTCGTTTTTGTGAACATTCTTACAAACTGCTTGTTCTGATGTCTAAAGACACCAGATCTAAGTTAGTATTCCCAAGGACCTTTAACATGTTTTAGGGTAGAATATTGATGGCTGCTCTATTATCAACCAAGACTCTTCAATTAGATAGACCATCACTGTGGGTAGATATGTATAAGGGTTTGAGGTGTTTATCCATCACATATGTTGGCTTGTTGAAATTGATGTTATCTAAGAATTCCTATTTTCTTCCTATTATTTGGCCTTTAATGACCACATCTTTGTGATCTTTGTCTGTCACAGAGCATGCCCCTCGAGTGTCTTTTATGTCTCCAATCATGTAAGTTGGTTGTCTAGGTTATGCTTGGAATACAATTGCAAGAGTTATCATATTACAAATCACTATTGTAGGAAGCATGGTGCTAAACTAGAGTTCTCAAATTAACTTCTCCTTTGCCTTTGGGGACACTTTGGGGTCTTTCAGTAGATCATCTTCCAAAACTAGAGTTTCAACGTAGGATAACAGTTCTTCTAGGGAAGGTTTTGATTCTGAATCCTCCCTAGGTTCTTTACTACTTTCTTTCTGAATTTATTCCTTCAGCTTCTCAAACTCTTTTACCACTTCAGACTTAACTCAAACCTTTAGAGGTCCTCCTTCCAATGTTTGTCAATGTTTTAGTGAATGGTGTTTTTGAACACCACACAATTGGTGGTAAAATGGATCCTTGATCCATGGCATTTGAAATATTCTCCTTTTTTAAGATCATCAATAAGTGACATATTGTTACCCTCAGTTAACCTGATGAACTTTGTTGCAAGAAAATAATCAAATATCTCATAAGCTTTTGAAATATCAAAAGTGTATTGTTTGGTAGCATCTGTTAAACCCTTCTTTGTTTCTTTATTAGTTGAGGTTGTGGTTTCAGCCCCTTTCCTTTGTAACATTAGGCATACACATGATTTCTTTGCTATATCCTAAGCCACATCTATTTCATAATTTGGATCAATAAAATAAGTTTCGATAGATGAATTATGCCTCTAGGAATCTTCCCTAAGAATTTGTTCATACTTGGTCGCCATGGTGGACAACTCCAACAGATCCACAAATTACATGCCTTCAAATTTCTTCTAGAGTCCTATTTTGAAGCCATTCATTGCCAACATCATGAATTCATGTTCTAGTAGTATGATTAAGCATCTGCTCCTAGCCTGTTTGAACCTTACAATATATCTTTCCACTATCTCTCTCGACAATTGTCTCAGCTAAGACAAATCGACCACGATAACTTCTAGTTTAGTTTCAAAAAATTGAGTATGGAACCATTCCTCCATTTCCCATCATGAATTAATAGAATTTGGAGGTAAGACGATTGACCAAGCGAAAGCAGTGCTGATTAATGAAACACCAAAGAGCCTCAGTTTCATAAAATCGTTAACTAAGGCTTCTCCACACTAAATAGTGAAGCGACCAATGTATTCAATAGTAGATTGGTTAAGCTCCCTAGAAAACAAGAAGAATTCAAGAATTCTATATACCTTAGGGAACTCATATAATTGGTCAACCAAATCTGGGTATTGCTTCATGTACATAGGCCTAGCCATCCTACTAAGTAGGTTTTACCCCCCATGTTTATAGATCAATTTAATAACCTCATCTTGGTTAAGGGATCATTCTCTATTGGACCTAGGTATTGTTGGACATATTTTTGGTGGAATTGGGAACCATAGGGTTCTTGGTACATTGGCTGACAACGAGGGACCTGCCCCCTTGGTGGTGGATTTGATGGTTGTGCCCTGAGTCCCCCAAGTAGAGATACATCCTATTGATTATTAGGTATAAATGGTTTGATACTACAATCATGTGGGCCATTTTGCCTTTGTCTTCCATTATCATTGCCATTTCCATTATGATATAGATCATTCATTCGAATGAAGAATGACCTTGGGCCCTTATCCCTCTCTAGGGAGGGGGCCCTGCTATTCTAGCCTCATTTTGAAGCCTCGTATAGCCCTTTGATTCTGTTAAGCGCTCATCCATTTCTCCTTGGGTATGTGTCCCTCAGCAAAGATGGCCTTGAGCTTCTGGTTGTTGCCGCTAATACCATTGATGGCATCGTCCATAGATTCCAAGGTCACTTGATGCAACGAAGAGGCTGCCTAATAAGATACCTCATCAACATCATGATTCTATGGACGCTCTAGGTTATCATCCAAAATGACATTTTCTTAGTGACATGTACAATGTCCCACTGGGCATGCCAAAGGTGTTGGCGAGAAAACGGTTGTGCAGGCATGCCAATGCTACGTGGCCTTAAGAATTGTTTTCACCTATGTGCTAAGTCAGACTGTAGGAGGACCAAAAGATATCGTCTTCAATTGTCTGGTTGGCCACCAAACAAGATAAATTAGGCAAAATTCTAAGGGTTAGGGTTCCTCCCTCAAATAGGTTCTTTCTGAGTTGAAGATTAAGGACTTAAAATGCTAACTGCCATAGAAGATTGATGACAATGACAACAAAACACAAAGTATGAGCAATATAATGGAATGAATATTCATAAATTTAACTTACTAAGAGTTTAACAATCATACGACCATAAAGAACCACAAAACAATAACAATAACTAGCTAAGAGAACATAAAACAGTTATGAATCAAAGATTGATCTGTAAAGAACAAACTGAACTAAACTAAAACTTAATAATGGTGATGATAAAATCATTGATATGTGTGTGTTTGTGTTGGTGATGACTTTTTCATTGTATTATATTTTTTCCATTTAAAGATGATTCGGAATTGGTTGCAAATAGTTTATCTTTGAAGTGGTGGGTCATGTCCTACTTCTTCCCTCCAAAATTTGAATAATAATTATTGATTCGGTTCCATGTAGTTCACAAACCGTGGATCCCCACTCCTTTGTTGACTTACCTACTAAAAATTATTTTGCTGACTAGATTTTTCTCCTATCACTCTTGCTACATTTCTTACCATTTTCGGGTGGTAACAACATTTAAGACATAATATTTAGTTTTCAAATCATATACCCACAACTTTCTAGAAGCATCATAAATGAAAGTAACAAAGTAAGATGCACCATCTAGAGTCTTAACTTTCATAGGACCACAAAACATTAGAGTAGACTAAATCTAAAATATTTATTTCTCTTTGAAAGAAATTTTATGAAATGAAACTCTATTTTGTTTATCAACTAAACAATGAATACAACTTTATAAAGGTGTACTTCTTGAGAAGGATTTTCAAGTCTTTTTTTTTTATGTTACCCAATCTCCTATGTCATATATCAATAGAGGAATCACTATATGTTGTGTTACCTCATATTTGCATAATTGTGTTCGCATTTCATATAAATTACAACAACTCTTTCTTCTTCCATGACAAGAGACTCTTTGGTAAGCTTTCATTACCCATTACTAAAATAATTGTTGTAGCCTTCCTCATTTATCTTTCTTATTGAAATCAAATTTAAACAGAGATTTAGAACATGTCTTAATTACATCCTTAAGAAATAATCTACATCCAACATTGGTCTCAATGCTCACATTACTCATCCTGTAATTTTTGAAGTGCCACTATTTTTCATTCTTAGTAGTCCAAAGTCACCCAACTTATAAGATATGAAGTCCTAAACATGGTATGAAACACCTATGTCAATCACCCAATCCATATTTTGACACCTAAGACTTAAATAAGATTTTTCATAACCTAAAAAATAATATCTCCATCTAAAGCAGCAACAATAGTCTCTTTGTTATCTTGTTTTCCATACCCTTTTCCTTATTTTTCTCCTTGAGCTTTTAGTAGTCTTTTTTTATAATGACCCGACTTGCCGTAATTATAATAGTAAATCTCTTTTCTTGATTTGTATCTTCCTTTTGACTTCTTATGATTGTGAGATTTTTACTTTACCTTTCCCTTGATTTTCTGTGACAAGTGCCTTTAGTTGAATCTTGTTTTTTCATTTAATAACCTTAATGTTACTTGACTCACAGTCACAACACCTTTATGAGTGAAACTGCTAAGAGATAGTACTAATGTCTCCTAACTATCTGGTAATGAACTAAGTATTAAAAAACTCTACAACTCATCATCTAACACCATTTTCATACAAGAGAGCTAATTCACAATACTCTATATCTCACTCAAATGCTTTGTAATTAAGCCACATCTATTATACTTTAAATTTATAAGCTTTCTAATCAATAATGCCTTATTAGCCGTGGTCTTCCTCTCATATATCCCTTCCAATTTCTTTCAAAGTGAATGTCCCAAGGTTTAAATAAACATATAATGAAAAACATTATCATCAAACCATTGTTGGACAAATCCTATGGATTTTCGATCAAGTTTCTTTTACCCATGGTATGCTTTTCGTTTTAGTCCCATCGCTTTCTATGGGTGCATACAAATCCTTTTCTTACAATTAAGTTTTTCATTTTCACCTTCCAAATGATCTAATTGCTTCCATTTAGGCTCATCATTCAACTTAAGTTTGCCTACATGATTTGCACACGAAATAATTAGAACCCGCTTTTGATACCACTTGTTAAAAAACCACAAACTTTTTCTATTTATATGAAAACCAAAGAAATGACACCACTACATAAATAAAAATGCAAGCGAGAACAAGAATAATCACACACGACACCGAGAATTTTTACTTGGAAAACCCATTAATGTGAAGGAAAAAACCATGAAACATATTTTAGAAATCTTCTACTATTTGTCATATATGTGGGATTACAACGGGTTTCTCTAATTACAACTAGAGGAATACATCAAGTACAATAAATTGGATTATAAGACTCTTCACCAAAAAATGATTGGTACAACAAGAGGATTAAGGACCTACTTACCTCCAATAAGAGGTGGTACCAAAACCATGATGAGCTTAAAGCCATCGAGTAGTTTCCCCAAATTCAAATTGCTTCACTTTGTTCTTCTCCATGATAAGAGAGAACAATGTCCAAAAAACTCCCAAAAACAAGGGTCCAAGGTGTTGTATAGTTATGTTGATGAGTTGAGTGTGAAGTAAGGCCCAAAGATACCTAATAAATGAATTCTTCTTTCTTAGAACCTAAAGGGAATTTAATGCTTATAAACCTAGTCCAAACAATCAAACAACCTTTAGCTATTGTAAGCCATGTGTATGCTCCTTAAGTCTACTCATAAATCCACCTATTAACTCAAGCTTTTTTGGTTAGGGGAGGAACTTTTCTATATCTACTTGGTACTTGACCATTTTCAACAAAATGAGATGCACTTTTTTAGGGTTATTGATTTTCTAGCCTAGTAGTGTCTTAAAGTTCATCTTGTCCTTATTAACTTTGTAGTAATTTAGTGGATAATAGAGAACTTAAAGAAAAGGATATTAGAGAATATAAATGCTTTTTCTTTTAAAGATTTTATATACATAAATAATGTCTTAAAAATGATGGTTGTTATTTTTCTACCACATTACCATTATTAGGGGATGAGTTCGCTAGTTGATTCACCAAGCAAAGAGATCTAGGTGATCAACTGATCCTTTATATCGTAGCTAAATTTGGTGGCTAGAAATAGGGGTAATAATTTTCAAGCTAGACTAACCCAACCTAGAGTCCTAAGGACCTAATGTTAGATTCTTGTTGGATTCTCTAGGCTAGGGTAGGCTTGAGTACCTTGCATGTAGAAGCTAAGTAGGCATCCCCAAAAGGGCTCCACATGTTTGCCATCATTCATATGTCAAGTTTTGTCATAATAGCCCCTACTCAAGTGGGAAATAGAAAAAAAAAATGAAAAATGAAAAATGAAAAATGAAAAATGAAAAATGAAAAATGAAAACAAAGATAAAATGGAACAAGTAGATAGTTTTTGAATTAAAAATAATAATTGAAATGTTTACAACTATGGGAAAAAATCCTATAAAGGGTGATCGAAATAGTTCACCAGGGTACCGATCCCATGGTAGATCCAAATGGACCCTTATCTAATGGAAAATCTAGCTCTACCTTATCATCGCTCCTAGTGGCTGAAAAAGGGATGGTGTTGAAGTAGAACTTTAGAGTATATTACTGAAGAGGGAAAAAACAAAAAGATATCATTATTCATTTTTCTTTCATTCTCCCCTTCCATTTAGGGACAATTTTCAGATTCAAAGCTCAATTTAAAAGATTTTTTCCATAATTTATTTCTTCTATTCTAGCTATTTTATATATACTTCTATTTTTGTATTCGAGGGTTGAATGTCGGTTAACAATGTATGCATTAGGTGACAGACTATTACAATATATATACAAATAACGCTAATAAAATAATGATCATTATTATTAGAAGATCTCTCCTTATTACTTTGTTATTTAAATCATGTTTCTTTTGTAAAAAAATATTTTTTATTTTGTATAATGACTACATGGAAATATATTTACCTCTATTTCAAAAACTTTAATCTAAAATAGTTGTTGATTAATTTTAAGAACCTATTCAACTTGTATGAGCTATGGCCCAACTAATATTGTAATAAATTCAATCAAAAAATCAATGCCTAAGACATTAGCTAAATTTATGGGCACATCTGAAGTAATAAAGATGGACATATTTTACCAGTCCTAAGAAAATGATATTATTTTGTACATTGTTTGATCTAAGGTTGTAATTATTGATTCAACAGTTTGACCCCTTCCCTCTTTTCTGTATATTTGTCTTTTGTTTTCTCAATGAGCAATCTTTAATATGGGATGGGTTGAGTTAGATTTATTTTTTAAAGTCTATTAAATCAGTTATGTTTCTTCTTACTACGAATAATACTTGAGTTTGCCCTCCTATTTTTCTAAGTTTGTTTTTAAAATATTTCAATCAAGTTTAAATTCAAGTCAAGTTCATGTTACACATTTTTCAACCCAATATGACCCATGACCACCATAATTTAGATAATGTTCTAATGGAAACAATACAATATAGTTTAAAGAGTGATTTTTTTTTCTTTTTGATAAAATATTTAATAAAATAAAAAACTTACCTTATACAATGGACGTCGAGCATCAGAAATATCCTTATGATGTAAACATTCACAATCCCAAGCTTTTTGATACTCTCCCTAGATATCAATTAAAACAGAAACTATAATGACTAAATAAGATGAAGCATATTTGTTAATAATATTGTATCTACTATAAAGCTTACACTTAAAATTAATACAATTGCATATATTTAGGATATTTAGATTTAACCTCAAAGTGTATCAATAAGTTTAATGAATGGTTCTTATATGTATTAAAACTTAACTAATGAAATCTTGGTTAAATATTTCATAACTCCTTAGATAGGATTAAGATGAAATTCTAGGTTAATGATATTAAGGGATCTATGAGGGAAAAATTTGTTTGTTCATTGAAATGGATTCTCATATGTAATAAGAAAACATTAAAAATATTATGCTAACTCCATTCAACAGTCTTCCATAACTAACCATAAGACACTTCATTGGATATATATGACACTTCATTGGATATATATATATA
>JAOXJP010234222.1:0-10194 GCA_025762735.1 Platanus orientalis | reverse complement strand
TTGGCACTGATGTGCCTGCTGCCTGACAAGGAGCAGTGGTTAGCATTCGTTAAGGTGAGCATTTTTTATCCATTCACGAAGAAATTGTCTACAGCTCCTATTCTCTCTACAGTCTGAAATCCTAGTGGTCATATCACAGCCACAAAAGTGGTTTTTATTTGATTGAAAGTTGATATTCAAATCTTAAGGATGTCAAATCATAACCACTTTTGTGGCTGTGATAGGCCCGTCTGGACTGTAAAGTGATTTAGAGCTGTAGAAGATTTCCAGAGCCCTGAGTTTGATCTAACCAGCAAAATCTGAATCTGATTAAGTTAATATATATGCAGATAAGTTTGTGTGTATGTGTGTGTGTGTATATCAAATTGATGGTTACAGATTAGTAAAAATACTGCGATATGTAATAAACGAGAAGTTGTCGGTGTCTTCTTCGGATCCTTATTTGATATCCGAAAGGATACAAAATAATTCATGTTTTAAATATTCATAGGATCTTTAATGGATATGGATGTCAATTAATCTTAATATACTAAATACAAGTCTAGGTAATATTCAATATATTTAGAGACTTAGTTTGGTTCCGATATGTAGTTTAGTTGCATGAATGGGATGGGCTATCCATGGGTCCTTTCTGACTCAAGATACCAAGTCAAATTGAAAGTTCTAAGTAATTCTTTTTGTTTTTTTTGTGAGCAGCAATCATAAAGTATTAACTAGTTATTTGGATGACCAGTTACCAGCTGCATAAAACGCAGTAAACAAAAGCACTTGGAACGTGGAGCTTGAATGAATCGCAGACCAATTCAAGGAGTCGGACTTTATTTCTAAGGTGAAGAAAATCTCCCAATAACATTTTAGAACTCATACAAGCCTGCTGCCCCTGTTCTTGGTCTCATTCTTGCTGACATCATAAATCTATTAATTAGATGGGATAACAAAGTGTCTAAAAACTCAGATTGGTCCAGTGATTCGGAAGTTTGCCAATCTAAAGTTATCCCATAACTCGTCCTTAATTATGAGCAAATCAGTACAAAAATGTAATAGTAATTTAAAATAATGAAAAATAGGGAAAATATGAAATATATATATTTTTATAGTTTATATTAAAATGGTCTGAAAACCAAATTACTTGGCCGAGTTCTTGTAAAACTCATCTGAGTTAGAAACCTCAGTTTTAACTAAAGCAATTAGGTTATTGGTGTCATCCAAGTTTTGACAACAAGTGAATTAAGAATCCAACCGTTGAGTAATTGTTGATTTTGGATAGGGTATAAAATTAATAATTAAGGTTCAAGTTGTCCGCAAATTGTTAATTATTCATGAATAAATAATACCTATTCACAAAACCCTATTCACGAATATCATAGATCGCGTATGTCAATAGTATGCAAAAACTCATGTCATTCGCGAGTAGCAAGAATGCAGTTTATTCGTGAAACACCAGTTAGCAACTATTCAGTTCATTAACGAATTGCCAGTTCACAAGAATTCAATCCATTCGTGAAAAATTACCTTATTTGCAAAAATCCAGCTTGTGAGAATACTTCTTTGAGAATTGAGTCATCATAAGCTAGTTCATCAGAGCATAGAAGGTAGGGCAATCAATTGGGCTGGGTTAGCCTGAAACCCGACTTATCCAGCACAAACTATGGGTGGGCTGGCCAAGTTGAACTTCAGTCTGGGCTGAGTTCAAGCCCAAGCTTTAGGTTTGAAGTGTTTTTTGGGTTGGGCTTGATCACAAATTTTGTTAATCTGAAGTCCAGACCAGTCCAAAATAGACATAATCTTATAAAAGGCCCAATGCCCAGCCCAAACTATAGCCAACCTGAATAATTTAGGGCTGTCAATCAAGCCGGGAGCCCAGCCTGAACTATAACACCTGTGCCCAAGCCTTAACACAACCCGAGCTATTGTGCCAGAACTCGACCCAATTTAATAATTTGGGGTTTGGGTCAAGTTTGGTTAGCCCAAAGTTAACAACCCAAGGCCTTATTTTAAATTAAGTTTGGGCCGAGTTCGGGTTCGGGTTAGCGTGAAGTTAATAGCCCAAGGAGAAACAAAGTCTATCTTGAAATGATCCATGCAGAGAAAAGAAAAAAAAAACAAAACAAAACAAAAAATAAAATAAAACAAGCTCTATGAATGGAATGCAGGGTTCATGCAAAAAAAAAACAAAAACGAAAGATGCATATTAAAAAAATCATGGCCTGCAGCTTTAAATTTGATTAACAAATGGAATTTCTGGCTGTAGCTTCAGATTTTAAAATCCTAGAGAAGTGCATTCGTGGCTCGATATAAGGAACCAACACCATTTCAAGTGGAAGAAATAGGAGGACAGAGAGAACATGCATGTTTTACAACTTGCATTCATTCCTTTTGTCATTTTTTGAGTACAGACGTCTCGAATTTCATTAAACCCACCTTTGAAAACAATACCATTTTGAAGTGGATTTCTTTTTCATTTCATCTAATCATGATGTCAATGCATAATATCCAAAGAGGTCTTGGATATCATTAAACCTACCACTGAAATTTGGAATTAAAGAATCAAGAAAAATAATTTAAAAATAAAAGAAAAGAACAAAATGTGATCAAGGTCGGAGCTTACCATTGACAAAGAAATTTAACCCAAGAAATAAAGTAGAAGTTGTAGAGGCTCCCTCCTATGGAGTTCGATTGGAAGCCCAATAAGGGTTAGGATTTTTCTCTTGCAATGGCAAACCTCTCTCTCTTTTCTTGTTGGGGACAATCGACCGAAGTCATGCTACATAGGGATGCAAATAAACCAGATATGATCTGGATTCTAGTATATCCATATTTGGTTCATTTTCAATTGGACATTTTTTAAACAAGCAGAAATTTAATCTAATCGGATACATGGAGGTTCATATTCGTATTTGTTAAGTTAGTCGAATATCGGATACAAATATAGATATATATGATTAACAAATTCATTTAGTTAGGTTAATATATTTGTATCCTTTAAGTCAAGATTAATGTTAAAAGTAATGTAACACAACTTACAATAGTTGTAGAAACCAAACATGCGTCAATTTTCAGTTACATGGCATTCGCCACACTTTCAGTGAGTGAATTAGTAAAGAAAGTCTCATTTGCTTATAGCAAGAAGAAGGCTTGCGAGCCCACAAAATATGTACACTCACCACAAAAAAAGTATGCGAATACACTATTCATATTCTCACACTAAGGAAACCAGAAACTAAAATTTGACTTTATCTTCTTCCATAGTAGTTGTTTTGGATAGTTACAACTCCCATGAGTTCCCTAACCACCCAGGAGACTGAAAGAGGTGCATTCTCATATAGAAGAAGAACTTATATGCTTGGGATAAGGATTGAAGAATTCCACTCTAATGTAGAAGCCATAAATGAGATAGAGTTCTTCCCTAATAAGGATTCTCCTTTAACTCATTTTTGCACATATAAATACCTCAAAGGTTGCACGAAGTATAGGTTTAGAATCTCTCTCATAAGTAAAAAGCTCTCAAGCAAACACTGCTTTCTAGATTCAGGTAAGCTCTACTTCTCCATCTCTTTTGAAGCTCAACAAGTCCTCTTCTCCCTAAAGAGGGCAGCAAATCCATTATACCTCTGCAATCTCTCTATAGAAGATAGTATAGGAAGCTTGATGTTAACAACGGTTATGACAAGGTAAATTTACTTGTACTTGAGTAACAAAGCTTGTAATCATATTCATTAATAAAAGAGATTTTCTTCTCCTTTCCTCTTCTCTTATTTATTTATGCAACTTTTTCTTCATCATACAAGTTGAGAAACTTAAGGTTAATCAGAGGTTTACTGTGTTGGATAATAGTAAATAACAAGTCTCTCAGGCTTGAAGTATTAGCCCTCACCCATAAGAATAATAAACTAGCCCTTAAATAGCTAGATAATTTGTTTAATGAATTTCGCATCATACATGGTTCGAATTTTGGTGTTACAATAGTATATATATATATATCTGTATTCAATTCATTTATAATCAAATATTTTGTAAACGAATTGGATGCATATGCATTCATATTTGCTTTAAATAGACACCAATATGAACTGCGTACAGATAATAATCGGATATTTGCATCCCTAATGCCAGACACTACCAAACTCACCTAGACACAACCAACTAACCATAAGAAGTCTCAACTTTGTATTCTATAAGAGGGAAGAGGGAGGGAGGAGGATGGGGCTAGGGCTGGAATTGTATGATAAGATTAGAGATACTAGGTTTGAGTTTATATCATAACTATACAACATTGGATTAGCTTTTGATTTGATGATGTATATCTAACATATATTAGGGTTAGGTTTAATTTGGGCTAGGCTTCAAGTTTCTATAAGATTATGTTTATTTTGAGTTGGGTTGGACTAGGTTAGGCCTTAAACTAAACAATTTGAGACCGAACCCAGCTTGGAAAACACTTTGGGCCTAAATCCTGAGCCCAAACTTTACCCAGCTCCAACCTTGATCACATTTTGTTCATTTCATTTCTTTTAAAAATATTTTTTCTAGTTCATTAAACCCAAATTTCAATGGTGGGTATAATGACATCCCAAACATGTTTGCATATGATAGCATCGACATCATGATTAGATGAGATGAAAAAGAAATCCACTTCAAAATGTTATTGTATTCGATGTCAGGTTTAATGAAATCCGAGACGTCTCCACTCAAATAATGGAAAAATGTATGAATGTAAGTTGGAAAACACACACGCTCTCTGTGTCCTCCTATTCATCCACTTCAAAAGGTATTGATTACATAGATAGATCCATGGAAGCACTTCTTCATCATGGAAGCACTACTTCATCAAATAACCATTAAAAAAAAAAACATAATTTCATCTTCGTTTTATAATCTGAAGCTACAAACCCAAAAATTCCATTTGGTAATCCAATTTAAAGCTGTGAATTAGGATTTTTTTTTTAATCTATGTCTTTATTTATTTTTTGCATGAACTCTACATTCCATTCTCAAAGCTTGTCTTTTATTTATGTTTTTTTTCTTTCTTAGCAGAGTTCTTATTTCAAGATAGAATGACTTTGTTTCTTGACCCAAATAATAACTTGGGCTATTGACTTTCTGCTAGCCCAAACTTAGCCTGAACTCAATTTTAAAAAAGCCCTTAGGTTGTTACCTTCGGGCTAGCCCAAACTTGGCCCAAAACCCGATTTATTAAAGTGGGCTAAGTTCAGGCACAATAGTTCAGGTTCATGCTCAAGTGTTATAGTTCGGGCTGGGCTCAGGCTGACCTTTGCCTGGCCTAGCCTAACCCAATTGATAACCCTAATAGAATGAATCATTTCCACACTTTTTGAAGGTAGTCGAGATCACCTAACCTATAAAGTATGTTGGCCAAGCTTACTCTAGGATACAATTTTGCTGTAGAACCCTTGTCTCTCAACGGATTTGCATGATCCAAACGAGTGAGATGCTCAAGCCAATGATAGGTTGGTTTATTTTCAAACTTTGTTAAGTGATGATTTAACCGATTTGAATTTTTACAAGAAATGCAGCAGATTGCAGCTCAATGATGTTCTTTAAAGACAAGTTTAAACCTCTCAATTAAGTTGGCATAATCTCACACTTAAGGGAACTGTTGAGAGGGAAGCTACTCAAAAGTTATAAGTGATCTCACTGATGAGAGCATCAGACTGGTGAGGCTTAGATCCAGTAACACAGGCAACCTGGTTCAATTCTATGATCTTCAATGAGAGAGAGAGAGAAAAGAAGAAGAAGAAAAAGAAGTTGTTCAAGCAGTGTTGTTTTCTTCTTAATTATCATAGTCTTTTACCCATAGTTTCCCACAAGAGGTTCTACTGTAGTACTGTACAAGAAGGTTGGAGCAACTTCTCCACTTGTGAGTTCCTCTTTGCTTCTGAGTTCTTACTCAGGAATTTGTCTCTTCTACTTGATCACGGTTTCCAAAACCCTCCTTCGTACTATATTACAGCCGCACACTTTTGTGGCAGATGAGCCATTCACGAATGGCTTACTCGCAAAGCATTTTTCTCTCTTCGCAGGGATGTCAAACAAGCTTCAAAGGCAATGCATGCGGATGCTCATTTTTCTAGATGAAAATACAAATCCTTATTTTTAAAATACGTTCAACAGAAACTCAGCCAAGTTTTCTGGGTAACCAGTTAAGAGTGGGTAGCCTCTGAGTGCATTTGTCCATAGAGACCAATAGGGCTCATCTTGAATAAAATCTTACCAAGAGATCCTTTCCTGCCCACAAACAATCTTGCGTCTTCAGGAGCTGTACACATACCTCAAAAAATTAACTTTTCATTTTTTTGGATGGTAATTTTCACTTTTTTGGGTATATGCACGTATCCAGAAACCACAAGATTAATTGTGGGAAGAAGATCCTGTTGGAATCCTAGAAAAAAAACAAGTGCCCTTACATTAGGTGGAACTTATTAGTCCATTATGAAATGGTTCACCAATTAAAACAAGAAGCATGCCCCTCATTGCGATCAATCAATAATTAGTGGTGAGATCGGATCAATTAATTGACATAAGAAGGGTCAAGTGCCAATGTATAACCAAAACGGAATTCTTTCTTATGAATTCATATTTGATTCTCATTTAACATTGTTGATTGCTTTCCTTCTACCGGAATTATCTGGTATTGGGTTCAATGTAAGGGATGGTAATGAGTTCAGATTCAGCTCCCGATTGATTGACCCTAACCCAAATCTAAACCAGCCCACCATTAATTAGGAGCGGTGGGGCAAGAGACATTCTGGGTTAAGGTGGGGCAATAGATAAATGAGAGAACCTCCATAATAAAGCAAGAAAAATAGAATTGAAGAACAAAGAAATAATTTGTACGCATTCAAAATCTATCATAAAGGCCAACATTTCAAACCCAATAGTGGGTTATTGAATGGAACCCAAAATCTAATAAAGTCCCCAGGCCCTCTGGGACGACCGACTCAACTGCATTGATAGGACAAAAGGGAGATTCTAATTCCGATTCAGTCGAGCTCGTCTTGTCACCCGTTATAGGAGAGCTCCAAGCCATCGCCCCTCAATAAGGACGAAGTCTGACTCCGACTCATTTGACCATAGATTAGAGCTACTTTTCATTCTGAAATACTTTGTTCTTTAATCACTCTAAATTCTATGCAAAGATTCGAAAACCAAGTTTCCTGCTCTCGACCATGGTAATGGATTCACATGTTTCAGCTGGGTTTCAAAAGTCAATCCGGGATTTCCAAAGGGAAAGATTAACATTTGAAAACCCATGCAACAACCCTGAAGCACTAAGCACTGGGAGACACATGACAGAAAAAAGCAAATCTCTGCATCTTACACCCAGTTCTGAGTTTTTTTTTTTTGCTTTTTCTGCAATGTGTCACCCAATGCCTGGTGCTTTAGAGTGGCTACAGGAAGTCCGCTTTGCCTTTAAATATAAGCCAACAAGCCAAACTCAATAGAAGTTTATTAATTGGAATTGAAAACCAAATTAGATCATACCCAGCCCTCGAAACAAGGCAAGTTGTTACCCATTTAATCCAAGCTAGGCTTTTCTACTATCGGTGTAGAAAACGCCTAGGTCAAGGGATGGCTACATCAGTGTCCGAAGTGATTTACACTTGCCCCCAAAAAATGAAAATCACTTTCGGTGCTGGTGTTTCTACCTGTTTGACCATAGGCAGAGGTTAGAGGAGGTTAGGGGTCGGCATATAAAATCCAAGCCAATTTAATCCACCACATTGCTATCCTTATATCCTCTTCTATTTACCAAAAGAATTATTCCGTGGGGATACAATAAAAGCGTTGTTTTGTCTTTTCATTAAGGAAGTGCTCCAATCACTCAACTAAATAAAAAAACATAATTATAATTTTTATTTTTTAAGTACGCAAGGTGAAATTAAGGCTTTCAATTGGGCTGGGTTTAGCTAAAACCAGACATGTCTGGCCAAAAAATAATCAGGCTAGGCCAACCAAATTCTGGGTTGGGCTGAGTTTGGGCTCAACTTTTAGACCCAAAGTTTTATTCTGGCCGAGTTCAAGCTGGCTCAAGTTTAGCCTGGCCTGGCCTGGTTGGAACTAGTTAGCAAATAATAATTTTATTTATATGTTGATATTAAGTTTATTTTTTTATTCTTTTTAGATCTAGATATTTTTAACAAATTTACTATTATCAAATAATTCAAGTGTCAACTGTTCATAAAAAAACCAATATAATATGCATTTAGGGGCAATTATGGACCTAAAATCAACTCAAAAATTAATAAAAGAACTTTAATTCGGGTAGCCCGAACTCAGCTCGAAGCCCGTTATTTTAAAATGGGCTGAGTTTGGGCCAACTCTTAGGCCCAAAGTTTCATTCGGACCAAATTTGGACTTGGGTAAAACATTTTGGACAAAGTTTAGGCAAACCTCAGCCCATCTACTCCGCCCGGCTGATTAATGACAGCCATAGGTGGAATGTAATGGAATATATTCCTTCTAAGTATAGAGATTTCCAAATCCAATAACCCTCTCTCTCTCTCTCGTGGGTGAGAAAGAAAAAGAAAAGTAACAATAGGTAATTTATTCATAACAACGTAATTATTCATAAAATAACTTTCATTCATAAAACCATACATATGTATTCTCTCTCTCTCTCTCTCTCTCTCTCTCTCTCTCATACTTACGACACAAACATTAACGAGTAACTACCTCCATTAGCTAAGCAGTTGAGGTATCAATACCAATTTCATAACAAGGTAATTATTCATAAAGTAACTTTTATTCATAAAACCATACATATGTATTCTCTCTCTTTCTCTCTCTCTCTCATACTTACGACACAAACATTAACGAGTAAATACCTCCATTCGATAAGCAGTTGAGGTATCAATACCAATTTCCATTTTTTTCACGGAGTAGTGATACCTGCAAACAAAGCAATCAATTAACCAAGTCATTATATAATAAGATAACAATATCCTCCAACTCATGATATTGATCATACCAAAGTAAATATTTGTTTCTCAAATCAAAATGTTTATAAATGAATTATTCTTTGTGCTATAGAGAGAGAGAGAGAGAGAGAACTTACTCCCACACTGAAAGTGACGAGGAACACTCCTTCCACACCCTTCAATAAGCTGTATGGCTCGATTGACATCAATGAGGGCTGCCAACTTGGGTGTGATTACAGGGCACACACACTCGACATGGCTCACCCTCACACGCTCGCAACACTCAGGTGTGGGAAGCTTTCCATACACCACCGGCTTGCAGGCACTAACCCCGAGCCTCCTCTCCTCCTTGCATTCGCTTTCACTCAACTCTGCTCCTGCCGTTCTCACCTCCCAAACTCCCACAGCAAGAAGCACCAGCAAGAGCATGAAGGCCCTTGAACTCCCCTTACCCCCTCTCATCTCTCTCATACACAAGTTTCTAGGTAGCACACCCACCCACCACCCACCACCCACCCGCCCATTTATACAGAGAAGGGTCGCATGGGCTGTGAAAGCTCCCCTTATTCAACGTCAAAACCCACCCACCCATTTATATAGAGAAGGGGTTGCATGGGCTGTGAAATCTCCCCTTATTCAACGCCATTGGAATTTTTGACTTCAATGCACAAATGCTATCTTGATATTCTATACTCTCAAGCCCATGATTCTTCTTAGCCGGTTTTGATCCTGTCCGGCCTCCTTATGGCCTATTAGGACCTGTCTGGCCTAACAGGTCGACATGTCACTGAAAAAGGAAGTGGGTTTTAACAGGTTTTTCAGTACCTCGACACAGGTCCTAACAGGCCATGCGGAGGCCCGACTCTTACCGCTTCTTAGCCCCTTGGGTGAAAACTTTTTCCCCCAGTTAGCTTTGATTTGAAAATGTGAACATAGGCTCTTAATCTTTAGTTGTTGCTGTGGTTGTTTTTTTTTTTTTTTTTTTTTGATAACCGTTGTGGTATCCCCAAAAACATGTGTCAGTTTATAACTCACCCTAGACACTACAGAGGCATTTTCATCACAGAACATTTGTTGGGTTTTGAACCCCAAACACAATATGTATCGGCTTATAATTCACCATAAACACAACAGACACTTTGTCATCACTGAACACAACAGACACTTTGTCATCACTGAACATTTTCTTCCATATATATATATATATATATATATATATATATATATATATATATATATATATATATATATAAAT
>JAOXJP010234221.1:0-10194 GCA_025762735.1 Platanus orientalis | reverse complement strand
AACAACACTTATCCTAACAGTGATGTTTTACCAAGTGTGTTCATAATAGATCCCTTTAATGCATTTATATAATGCACACACATATGCAAACTTAGAGTCTCACTGCAATGACTAAAATTACATCACTCCATCATATATCAGCTCTATATGTAGCAGCCCTATAAGTGATGTGCCTAACATCACTCATAGTTATAAACTTTTAAGTCTACAAGAACTAGATTATCAGATCTCTTCACACGTTCCAATGTGTCTAACATCCTACTATGTTACCTGAGGGCCACCTATCTCATCTCATGAGATTAAATAATTACCCATGTAAAGAAACAAATACATGTGATGATAGAATAAATAATAATTATTAAATAAATAAATAAATAATTATGCTTATATTTTATGTGAATGGCTTTGTCAGGACACATATTTCCAACAAAATATGATGCAAACTAACAAAGTCTTAGAGATCAATCCATAATTCATTTGAGAATCAAATCTTTCAAATTTCTTCATGATCTTAGAGGAATTAATCAATCTAAGAATTCAATAGATGACTCAACTTGGAGTAGCACAATGCAACAAACTTTATGAGTAGAGATCAAATCGATGATAGAGATAAGCAAATTACCATTTAATTTTAAGAATACCAGTAAATTAACTCTAAACTTACAATTTGAAAGAATTCACATGAATCCATAAAAGTTTATCATGGATTATTCATGCATAATAGAGGGATCAATAGATTTAGAGTCAATATAACTCAAATTCACTTGTCTACATGGAGTCCCATGAGAGAAGATCATAACAATTCAATAGAAATTGATTACTATGATAGATCTATAGATTTAGATCATAAGTTCTCATAGATTTTGGGCTCATAATCCAATAGATCAAAGATAAAGAGTTTCAATGTGTGCTTCCAACAATATCTAAGAGAATTAGCTAAGATCCATGAATGTCAAAGGGCTTTTCATCACAAATTGAAGAAGAAAGGAAAATTTGCTTTATACAATTACATACAATCAATCAGAAATCAAAGAGTGAGGGTTGTATATCTTACATTACTACTTACAATATAGATCCAACAATCTCAATAAGATTTCCATCAAGAATTAAATGAGAAATGGTGAAATCAAAGTGACTCAGTATGTCTTTCATCAAAATCACAAAAATATAAAATGCATAGTCTACTTCACTACTTACAATCACAAATCTGTAGTGGATTTAGCTCTTCACTCGCCAATTCCTTTTTTCCCTAGAAATTCCTCCACCAATTTCTTTTAAAATCTCATTCTCTGTAGATTTATGATGAAAATCACTTCAAATCAGTAAATTGCTATAGATCTAATGTAAAATAAAAAGAAATTCTTAGATTTAAGACAACTCTCCCATGGGACAAGTTCCCATGGATTACCTCTGCCAATTTGGAGTTCTTTTCTTCATTTTCTCTAATTTTTCTACTATTTCATTTCCTTCTTTCTTTATTATGTCATTTAGTTTAAATAGGATAAACTTAAAGTTCTAATTCATCACACAAGAGTTTGTACACAA
The DNA here is from genome assembly GCA_025762735.1 of Platanus orientalis. Taxonomy (NCBI): domain Eukaryota; kingdom Viridiplantae; phylum Streptophyta; class Magnoliopsida; order Proteales; family Platanaceae; genus Platanus; species Platanus orientalis. The sequence continues at coordinate 8,649 of JAOXJP010234221.1, read as the reverse complement.
GTGGGAGGTGAAATTCTAAGATTACCCCTCAAATTTTTTGCATTTTTAGAAGTTGAAACCGACATGATGGGTCTATGACCTATCATGGGTCTATGATCGATCATGGTGTCCTCCATGATCAATCAGACATTGGCTAAAATCTCAAATTTGGATTTTCTGAGTTCATGATTGATCATGATCAATCAAACAATGTTTGTGGTGCACAAACTTGATTTCCTGAGTTAAGGATCAATTGGGATGGGGGTATATATGATCAACCATGACAATGTCTTTCATCAATTTTATAGATTTTTTCACTTCAATCATTTTTTTAATATTTCGTTCTTCTTTTCCACACTTCCATTATCAACTTAGTGACTCAATTAGGTCTAAAGGAGACTAAGATTGTTCTTTTGTTTGTTTTCTTATGGGTTGACCTAATTAGGTCATTGAGGCCAACCTTTTGTCTCATAACACACCAAAAAAATTGGAGGGTGTTACACCATGTCTCTTACAATTTGGTGTCCAATCCTTAATTAGGTGTCTTAGATCAACGGTAAGAAGGCACCGATTGGGTATGTGCAGAGCGTCAGCAGACTCTCCCGAGTGCTAATTTAGCATATGGAAATCTCATGACGTTTGTTACGGATGAAAATGGTCGTACATGTTGTTTAATGTTCTGAACATAATAATTTATAAGTCTTAAACAAAAAAAAAAAGAAAAAAGGTCATGTGTCCATATCCTTTTATTTTAACAATCACTAAAGTGAGTTCCTTCTTCTTACAAAAGAAGCGAGTTTCTTACTACAGTAATTTTAATCATCTTACTTAATTTTGATTCATGAGTGAGATCCATTGAGGAAAGTCGAAAACAAAGCCAGGTGATGTTTCTGTCTACATCATTCTGAACAAGCTCATGAAGAAATTACAAATCACAAAAATGAAAGCTTAATATATCACCTGTGCCGGCCCTCTTTGTGCGACGTCGTGAGACAAGACAGAGGGGAAGTATCATTTCACTTTTTGGGGGTGATGTGACAGCTCCGAAAAGTGAAATGATACTCACAATGTGTCTCGTCTCACGACGTCTCACAAAGAGGGTCGTCGCAGGTGATGTGAACATTCCTATGTCCCTTATAATTTGGAGGCCTATCCTTATGTGTCTCAGGCCTACAACATGACGTCATTGGCTGGGTATGTGCGGAATGTCACATAGGCTCTCCCTAATCTGAATTCATTAGGGCCTTGTCTAGTTGCCATGAAAAGGTTTTCTCATGACAAAATTTTCTTGAAAAATCATTTTTAGCTGTCTGGTTGCCATGAATAGTTGGCTTTCTCATGTTTTTCTTATGATTCGTTTCTTTTATTTTCTCCTGGGATTTTATTTTCTGTTCTTTTCTTCTCTTTTCTATACATTTCAAGGCAATCAGACTGGGCCTAGATGAAAAGCTCATGACAATATTCAGTAATGAAAATCCTAATGGATGTCCATATCACTATATTTTAAAAATCACCAAAGTGAGTTTCTTCTTATTAAACAAGTGAGTTTTTTCTTACTGTAATTTTAATTCGCTTACTTAATTTTGATTCAGGAGTGAGATCTGTCGAGTTAAGCTAAAAACAAAGACAAATGACGGTTTTCAATTACGTCAATTCGAATAGGGTCCTGAAGAAAGTGCAAAGCACAGGAAAGAAAGCTGAATTTTATCCCTGTGTCCCTTACAATTTGGTGGCCTATCTTTATGTGTCTCAAACCTACAATAAGACATCACTGAAACTACTGGGGTGAATGGATAAAAAATGCTCACCTTAACAAATGCTAACCACTGCTCCTTGTCATGCGGCGGGCACATCAGTGCCGAAAAGTGAATATGCACCCCCCAAAAAAGTGAAAATCACTTTTCAATGCTGATGTGTCCGGCCCTGACAAGGAGCAGTGATGAACTTTAGTGTTCATAAACCGATCCCCTACAAATGCCTTGAGAAACTCAAATGAAATGATTATTACACTATAGGTGGCTGCCAAACAAGCTATAAATTAGTATAATAACATGTGTGTGTGTGTGTAAAATTCAAGTGAATATGAATGTTTTACCAGAGGGGATATATATATATATATTTGGTTCATTTACAAATGAATTTTAAACGAAACGGATATAGATGCATCCATATTCACCTTAAGTGGATCGATTAGGAACCGGATATGGATGCTGAGATAGATAGTTGGCACTCCTAATTATCCACACATCCCTATTCTTTCTAGCTATCTTGCATTCTAACCTTTAAAAGATCACCCTTTACTTGTAAACAATAAAAGCTAGGGTTCTTTTCAAGTAATACATAATTATTAAGGAGATTAAAAAGAGTACAAATCACATTTGAGGGAAATGAAAATTCAAACAAAAGTGACTTTCAATACATGCAAACAAATAAGAATAAGAAATATTTAAAAAAAAAAAAATTCTTAAGATCCAATTTTCAATTTTAAATAAAATATACATGATGTATTTGCACTTGTAGCTTTTCTTCGTTATTGCCTTCTAAAAAATTGTTTCTTCCGCTATTCTTGTGGCATATGTTTAATGGGTCATATCCAAGTTTGATCCTCTCCTGACCTTAAAGTCCTACTTGTATCAGAATGCAACATATATCCCCAAAAAATCAAATACAGGTGGGTGTTTTTTTTAACTTTTTGTGGGGTATGCATTGCACGACAGCTCAAACAGGACAATAGGCAAGACATTAAGGTCAGGAGAGGATCCTGTGTGGTCATATCATAAAGCTTGAAACAGCAGCCTTGTGGTCAACTGGTTAAAAGAATAAGTAGATGGTCTGGATTAATCACCAGTCTTTGTAAAGACACCACATAAACCAATTCAATCCCAAATGAAAATAACTTCATGCATTGGATGGTCCCTTAGGTCTACATCGTTGGATATGTCACGTCCTTACATGTTCACCCTGGCAGTAGAATTTTGGCGATAACAGGATAATTCTATAAATTCAAAGTTCGAAAAACCTTGGGTTGTTTATAAAAGGATAATAACACCATCAATCGCGATTGGTGATAACCTGGCATGAGTGGTCTATGCTGGACCGCCCTTTTATTTAGACCCAAAGTTGTGCTAATTCCAAATGCTAGGGCTACAAAATGCCAATACCACTGGCATGAGAGGTCTCCATCGCATTTTCCAAGTCCCTTTGCACTTTCCAACTGGGTTATTATTGGTCCTCAGGAATGTCTTAAGAGGTCCAGTAGAGTTCCAACTGGACCAAGCTGGGATGGGACCCCTTTATGTTGCAAGCCAACAAAGGCAGCATATCAATCTGTATTATTTTTGTTAAATGTGACTTTGTAGGTGCTGTCAAAGTGAAAACTTAGTATGATAGGGACTTGACTTCGCACGTCCTTCCAAGGGAAAAAAAAATGGTTAGATGTGTCTGTGGGATGGGTCGATTTGACTCCAGATTTTCCAATCTTCTTAACAATTATTTGTAGCCCATGTGGGACACATTTGTGACAAGACTTTGTTCTAGTTTAAAGTCAGGAAAGCTGGGTGCTAATGTGAGTGCTTTCCTGCCAAACTTTAGGCTATCTTCCAACCAAAAGAAATAAAGAGGTCTCTCCTCCATGCACTCTCTCATCATGGTGTGCCAGTTACTTTGAAGGCATTGACAGGGGGGCTGATTGAGACTTTCTTAAATTTAATTAATAATTTGAATGACAAACTTATTTGAGTTTAAGTTTAGGATGAGACACCAAGCTTTGGTGGATAACACTCTCAGATTATCATGCTCAGATAGTTTTGGCATCACCTCCCTAGGAGAGTTGTTACGGGTTCAATCTTGTAACCCAACATTTCACAGTCGATCTAGGTCTTTCCTATCTATATGATGGTGTGGGTGCCGTACTATGATACAACAATCAGCAACTTGAGTTACCCCACCAAAAAAAAAGAAAAAGAGAAAAAAAGAAGACAGGAAATTTCTTGCTATATCAAATGGGACCTCCTTAATTTTTTACACTTTTTTTTTTTTTTTTTTTGGTATCCATTATTTAGTACAATTTCAATATAGGAGTGTCTTTTTATATATGCTTTCCTATTAAGAATCATCATAGTTTTCAGTACCTAGGGTATGATTTTTCTTAATATTGATTTAAATAATGCTTCGTATTTCTTCATAATTTTCTCATTTAGTTTATGCCTTCTTTTATTTTTAAAATCTTCAATTTTCTCCTCTTAGGATGTACCAATACTGGGCAGATCTCTGCAGCACTTTCACAAAGTGTATCACCGAAGAGCCAATCATGGAAAGGAAAATAACAAATGAAAGGATTTCTTTATAAAAATTCCCCTACAAACCTATACTAGTTTGTCGAGGGTGTTCTTAGGTTAAAGATACCCTCCCAAATACATCTTTTTCGCTTTCCCTTATAGGCCCTGCAATTATAATCCCTTCACTTTTGTCCGAATCCAGATTCATTTCACCTAGATAATATGCTTTTTAGCCTTTGATAGACATGTTAAATGAAAAAACTAAGGTGTGGCAACAATTTATCGACCGATGGCCAATGTTCCACGCTTTCTTCATGTTCACAAGTTCAAATTGACGTATCATATCCGAAATTGTTTGCATCATTGATACATTTAGGCCTTGTCTAGTTGCCATGAAAAACTGGTTTTCTCATGGTTCTTGGCAAAATTTTCTCGAAAAAATCATTTTTAAGCTGTCTAGTTCTCAAGAACCAGAAATCCTCAATTTTCAGAATTTTTATCACAAAATTAACTATATTCTTGTCTACTACCATATTATTTTCACACAGTTCTTGCCTGGAAATTGTCTTTTTCTCATGAAAACTGTAACAAATAAGTTTTTCCTTTTCTTTTATTGGCAACCAAACAGCAATAAGAAAAGAACAGAAAATTACAATTTTTTTTCTTTTTTTTTTGTGTAATTTTCTTTTCTATGAGAGAGAGAGAGAGAGAGAGAGAGAGAGAGAGAGAGATCAAAGGAATCAAATCCAACTATTGGCAGGAATTTGGTCATTGGCATGCTAGAGTCACATGACTTGCATGACTCAATCAAATCCAACAACTTTTGTTTTAATGAAATTTAGTCACTTAGCTAGCCACCAAAAAGATGTTCGATCAAGCAACTTCAAAGGCTTGGAACTTCTTAATAAGTCTACGGATTTGAGAAGCAAGTGATTGATGGGAAGTGTGGAGCCTGATAGTATTGTACACTTTTTCCCTATCCGAATTTTTAGTAGGGGTATTATGGTAATTATATACTTGTATGATGTAGCCCTAATTATATATATAATGTTGAGGGCGGCTGCAACAATTGAGTCGTCTTGTACTTCCTATTCTTTGATCATAGTGAAAAATCACAGCAACTCTGTAGATGTAGCCCAAGTTGGATGAACCACGTAATTTTGGTATTTTCTGTGTATTGTTCTTTGTTCTTGATCTTCATTTTGCTTTGTTTCGCTTTCTCACGATCCTAGGATTAGGGTAAATCCCTAACAGTGATATGATAACAACTTTGGCCGTGATAAAAATAAAAATGTAGAAATTTTTTGAAGAGGACTTTAATATAGTAGGAAACATTATGACAATACTCAAACTTGAATACAGCTTTAATAATAACTTTGATTAAACAAGTAACAAAAAAGAAAGGGGAAGGCAAAAGTAAACCGAGGCAATGTTTGGATATGTAGAATTGGAGGAGTAGAATGCTATTTCTAACCTTCATTTCTAATTTTTCCTTTCCACTCAAGTAGGGTTGAATTAAACTTTCCCAATTCCGTAAGAAAACAAAGTGTTAAAAATAAGGGACAATTGCGTAGAATTCATTTTGAGACAATGGGTGGATTATTTTTCATTGCTATGCTGAACCCTGATAATTTGGTGAGAGAGTTAAGACTTAAAGACTTAAGGCAGATGACTTGAAGGTATGTTTATTCATCTTCTTTCTCTTCCTCCCTCTCCTCCCCACCCATTCTCCCCAATCTCTTTTTAGTCTTGTGGCAGTCTACATAGTCTATGTTTTAGGGGAGTCAATGAACCAAGCTGAGCCAAGCTTTGTCCAGCTTAGCTCAGGCTTAGGCTTGTCATCCCAATCAAGCTCAGGCTTGTCACAAGCCTGAAAATCAAGTTTGGCACAGGCTCGGCAAGCCCATAACTGTAAATCTTTAAATGTATAAGGTTAAAAGTGAGGAAAAAGGTGTTTAATTTAGAAAATTAGCATCTAAAAAGAGGTATCAATAAACCATAAAATTGTGAGTTGGTTCAAGTGGTATGGTTTGGATCTCCTCTTGGGCTTAGAACAAGAGAATGCCACAAGTCTTTTCAAGAATGGTTATCTTCTCCTCTATCTTGCAAGATGCTATATAAATGAGCAATTAGTTGATTTTTTAGGTGATTTTCAAAGTGTGCAACCAAGTAATTCAGAAGCATGCCTCCTAACTTGTTGGAAACCCCCCTTACCTTAAAGATCAATATTGATGGAGTAGTAGGAATTAATATGCATCTGCGGCAATAGTTAGAGATCATTATGGCTCTTTCATTCAAGAAGAAACAAAAGAATTATCACCACATATACTAGAAGAAGCTGAAGCAACAACATTCTATTTGGGTCTCAAGCTTGCTCAGGAGTTTCCAGGATCTTCTATCCAGATTGAAGGTTATAGCAATTCGATAGTGCATATTCTTTATGATCAAAATGCTCATGTTCCTTAGAGAATTTAAAATATTATCCCAAATTGCCGCCAAATAACTCTTCTTCTTCCTCGGGTGATCATTTCATTTATTCCAGGAGTTTGCAATAAAGCAGCCCATGATATGGTGGCCCTTGCAGGTAGGGAACATATTTCTCTAAAGTGGAATGGTACAACCTTCCCTCAAAGGATATCCTTTATTCTAGCAATGGACATTTGTAATTTTGAGGAAAATTTTATTGAATGAAATTGAGCTTACACTCTTTACCAAAAATAAAAATTAAAAACCATAAAATATTCTTTAAAAAAAAACACATTCGTTGTTAGTTGATCAAGTTAAGAAAACTTGTTCTCAAAAAAATATGATTTGACCTTTATCAAAAAAAGAGAAGAAAAACTGATTTGAGGTTACAGAAATGGAAGAAAAGTATTCATTAATTGCTTTGCCAATATTCATTAATTACATTAATTTATCTTTTAATCATTTTAAATTAATTTTTTTATAGTAATAAATGATATGACTGGTACAAAAAGAAGGTGATATGAATCTTTTTTTTAAATATAAACATGAGTGATGACCGTGTGGCCTAATGAATAATTAAAAGTATGACTTTGGTATTAAAAAAAAAAACAACTTAAGATTATAATGAGTAACATATAATAAGTGACATATATATACACACCCTTAACGAGCCAAGCATCTAACGAGCTGAGCTTAGTGTAACTTGGCTCGATAGGCGTGTTTAGCTAGATAAGCTCAATTATAGGTTCACACTCTGCTCATAATGAATCGAGCTAGCTAGGTTCATTGCTAGCCCTACCATACCTTGTGACTTTTGCCATCTCATCAATATCAAATTCAACTTCCAACCATGGTAAATCCTTTCACATGAACGTTTTACAGGGAATCATGATGTCTATGATGGAAATTAAGGTGGTCAAATATCTAACTAACCTTGGCTTTCTAGGGCTTCAAAGCTTCATTTTTAAACAACACCCAATTAATTCTTTTAAAAAACAAGAGGCTTATTTTTTTTCTCAATAGAATTTTTCACATTCTTCAATGGCAACCAACCTTCTAACCACCCACCCTATCTCACCCTATGGTTCTTTTTCTTCTTTCCATCTTTTCTATATATTTTTTTCCTTCGGATTTTATTTATTTCTTTCTCTTCTTCTTCTTCCTCCTCCCTCTAAGGTTTTTCAGATTATTTTTTGACTTTTAATTATTTTAATATTTCTTTATCAAATATTTTCAAAAACGCTCTTCATGCCTTGAGAATTAAACTACTCAACCCATTAATGTCCCCAAAGATAGGGTTGCAAGCAGACCAGATTCGGACTGTTTATGAGCATATCTGTATCTTATCCAACAAATAACATATATTTAAAAACTATGTCTATATCTACCCGCTTAATAATCCGGATTTCAGATATACATCCAGGAAAAAATAGGCAATGCCATAGATGTCATTGTCACCATCTCCGGTGTGGTCTTCCCTAACCCATCTCTATCCACACCAAAATTTTCGATGTTGGATGGAGTAAAACACCATATCTTCTCCTATGTGGTGGGTGTGGACTTCCGCTGTTGCAGCATAGTTGTGGTAGTACTTGTGAGTGTTGCCATGGATGGGGAAAGAACAATTATAAAGTAAAGAGTTTATGTTTTTTAAGGGTTTTAGTTATTAGGCTATTTAAGACTGATGGATTAGTTTTAAATCCAATGATCTATACTCGATATTCTATATATTGTTATATTCAAATGAATCAGATATTTAACGGATTGGATTGGTATAGGTCTATATCTTATCCCATATAAACAAATATTTTTATAAATGGACTGAATAAGTTATTTTGGATCGGATGTGGATGGAACATAGACATTTTTCGGATAACTTACAGCCCTACCCAAGGATTTGGTATGACCCCCTTAGGTCAGTCCAGCA
>JAOXJP010234220.1:0-10194 GCA_025762735.1 Platanus orientalis | reverse complement strand
TGAGATCCTACAAGAGAAAATACATAATTTAATATAAATACACATAAAATAAATGTGATAATGTTCATTTTGATTATAATAATTATGCAATTTTAAGCAATTATCACCTTGAATAGATAAAGATGAGATTATGTTTTTTCTTTTTCTTCCATTTACTACTTTGTGGAAGTATTTGGTATTTCCATCACCATCTTTAAGCCGTTTGCATTTCGCTTTTAGGCTCCAAAAAGTGTCTTCTCTTCTTAATAAAGATTCCATCTCACTCAAAATTTCATTTTTCCTCTCTTTTAGCAGAGGAGGAAGGCATCCATCCTCTTCTAATTTACGGTCTAGAGCTCCCAATTCATCCCAAATTGGCTCTTTCATTTCGTTGATGATGCCAAAGGTATTTATATTCCAAATCTTCAGATTTTGCTTAATGTTTTGCAGTTTCTTCATAAATCGAAAGCCTTCGTAATCTTCCACATCAAATTCATTCCACCATTCCCGAATTTTGTCCTTGAATTATGGATGGGATACCCACATATTCTCAAAGCGGAAGGGAATAGGGCCATAATTTATTTTTGAAGAGTCAATCATGATAAACCAGTGATCCGAGACTAGTTTTGGAATAGCCTCTTGAGAAAAATGAGGATAAACTTCTTCTCAATCATTAGACACCAAAAATCTATCCAATCTTGAGAGTAAAGGGTCATCTTTACCATCCGTCCATGTGAACTTCGCATTTAATAGAGGGGAATCATGAAGATCACACTGAATAATAAAATCACTTAAGTCTCTCATGCTACGAGTGATATTTGATGGTCGACTCTTCTCATGAGTGAATCTGATGACATTAAAGTCTCCCCCTACTACCCTTGGACCTCCCTAATGGGCTCTAATACAAAGAAGCTCATTCCATAAATCAGTCCTTTGTTAAGGCCTACAAGGGCCATAGACTCCGGAAATCATTCATTCAAAGCTGGATGACACCTTCACCAAGTTAATTGACACCGAAAAATTGCCCATAATTTCATCCAATTTGGTGACTTCCGCCGGATCCCATGCAATAAGGATCCCTCCCGAAGTGTCAGTAGCTGGAAGGGCACACCAACCAGCCAACTTTTTGCCCCCTACACTTTTCACCAAACGATCGCACATATTTTCTTTCTTTGTTTCTTGCAAAACCAGGATTGTCGGATTTCCTTAAGATACACACTCCCACACGGCCCTTCTCTTTCTCACACCCCCAAGACCACGAACATTCCATGATATGATCTTCATAAGTTAACATTAATTTTTCCCCTGGGAGCTCTCTTATCCCCAACGTTGCAATCCACATTTTCCTTCTCCATATCCCATTGCAAGTTCCGAAGTTCACGACAACCTTTACTTTTAGTTTTTTTTTCTTTCTTTATTTTTATCCTCCCCATTACAATCAACCTCCTCATCTTCAATGTAATCCGACAACTTCACTTCTGTCATGAACAGTCAACCCAAGTTTCTCCAACATGATGTCCACCCCTTTTTTTGTAGGTATCAGTTGTGAGCCATAGATACCAGCTTCCTTTGAACCAACATCCACCACCGCATCCGTTGCACAATCACATTCCACCATAGATTGGGCCACATGATTGTCCACAACATCACCATGGTTTGCATCCATGATTTGATCATTTAGGGGAATGGAATTCACAGAACATATAGATAAAGAGAGTTTTGAAGTAGGAGGGATACGAGAGCAATCAGGATCATTTAGAATTGAATTTGCAACAAAAGAGATTGAAGTACCTGGAATTTGTGACGAATTTTGATGATTTGGAACCGATTCACCATTAGAGCACTAGCCCTCCATTTCCACGGCTTTGATCGCCCTACCAACCGAGTCCAGAGAAGGAATTGAAAAGGCCTCGGCAAATGGAACATCATAGTCAACAATTTGGTGCCCACGAACAGGTGTGAAAAGATCATGCGACACTAGCTCCTCTTTCCCATCATCCTCCACTTTTTTACATATTCAGAGTTAGATTCATCAACTTCATTAAAAGAACACTCCCCACGTCCCACTGAAACCAGGGCCTCACCAACCACAAAACCTAAGCCATCATTATCTTGTCGCCGTTTTAAAGCATCCAGACCTAGAGGGTTACTATGTTGGTGAGAAATGTCCACCAAAGTATTAGGTTCCACAACAGAAGATCGAGCCCTCTTGGAGAAAACAAGAGTTGATATGTTGGCAGAGGAACCATCAATCGTGTGAGATATTGAGGGTTTTTCAACCGAAGAACTCAACTCCGTACTTTTCTTCACACATAAGCCATTGTCGGCATATTCTATATCACACCCAAAGCCCCCAGACTTCATCCCGTTGCCATCTTCCTTTAAATCCTTCTTAACGCTCCACGCTTCCTCACAAACCTCATCAATAGTTCTACAATACACCCCTAAGTTCGTTGCACTCCCAACGATCCCTTCAATCGGCGGCGGATCAGCTATTGCTAACAGACCATTTTCTTTGAGATTGGACGACCCCCCTCTGAACCACCATGAAAGACAGCTCCCCTACGACTAAGTCTAGAAGTCTCTCCTATCGAAACCCCTTTATAATTCTCTGGGATATGAGATTCCATATTAGCCCTTTCGTTAGTTGAATATAAGCCCGCCTCAGCAAGGCCTAAACCATTTGGGCCCAACCCATTTTGATTGTTCAAGCTAGAGTTGCACTAGGCCGTCATGTTATGAGGCCCACTAGTTTTAGGCCTCCACACCCACATCATTTTCACAGCATATGAGTTGTCATCCTGACGTTTAATTGCCCTATCTAATATGAGTGGTCCAGATCACCTCTAGGTTTAGGGTTATATGCGTATCCCCCAGAATTTTCCACCTCGGCCACACAATTTCCTTTAATGCCAATTTGATCCTTGTCAAAAGACGAATCATCAAGAGGGACTGAAACCCTAATTCCATCCAAATCTAACGGGCGAGAAAAAACCTCCTAATCCAACGGTGTACGAAAATCTTCGCCAACCACAACTCTCAACCTCGGATAATGCTCCTTCCCGGCGTTTGTTACAACGCTAAGACACCAGTCCCTATCTCCACTTCAATCAACGTATTCCACCCCTTCAAGGGTTATTACCATGTGGCGGGGAATTAGATTCAGAGATTCAACCTCTACCATTAACCTAGCAAAAGCTATTTCAGATTTAGATTTGGTGCAAGAATCGACCACCAGTAGTTTACCACAGTACCTTCCAATTTTCTAAAAATTTTCATATTTCTAGGCATTTAAAGGGAGGCCCCAAATTTGGAGCCACCTGTTACCAGTCACGGCAGCCAGGAGTAATTTACTAATTGATGGTTGCCATCTTTGAAAACAAAGAACCCCATTCCCAATCTTCACTAATCCAGACTCATCTTCGGAGCTAGTAATGAATAGCCCTCTGTTTAGAGAGAATCCTAATGGTTTCACAAAGAAACGATTCAGTTGTCCCTTCCTAAAGGATCTTGAGATAGCCACCGCAACTGCTTCCCAAGGAACTACGATGCCCCAGACGCCAACTATAATAACCATTTCATTGCTGCTAGGGGCCTTATGAACTCCCCACATAGGTTGAGTCTGGTTTTCCAAACAAATTTTGTTAAGCATGGCAGGTGGTGGGTCGGACCTACCATGCCACCCCATCTGTTCCAACAAATCAACAAGGCTTCTCCACCCCCAAAATCTCTCCCCAACTGGGAGGAAAACCACCTTGTTGGATTCATTAGTGCGCCATTCCGTGACCTTAAGAAAATAACCCCTGTCATTTGTGCCAGCAACAACAATGATGGTTTTACCGTTCAGCCTGAATGAGTCCTTTAGGTTTGAATATTCCAACGAAATGGCATTTAGGATGAAGGCCAGTATATTGTTAACAAAGCCGGTAGGGATATTGACCTTAGCAACCCTCCCATAACCCTGTTTAATAATAGAAAGAAATCGATCATTTGGTTCAAATTCAAAAAATTTCCATTCTATCAACAAGTATCTTTTAACAGAACGCTTCCCTTTCCCAATCTCATTCATAGTCAGATTCTTTACTCACAACTTAGTCATGGATATTACTCCTTGAAGAACTCCAAAAGTTCCTCCCAAAACTGGAAGCAGTGCAAACAGTAAGCCCACAGCACAAGGTCATATTCTTTGCAACAAAAGCACCACATCTTGCCCTTTCCTCTAGACTTGGATCTGGACTGACATTTATCACTTTCAAAACCTTTTTCTTTTGTTCTTCCCCCTACAAATAGACTTTCTGCTTGCTCATCACCCTTTTCTCCAAATACCCTCTTCCTCAATTCCCTAGAATGCAAGGATGCTTTAACATCCTCCATGAAAATGGTATCATTTTCATAAAGTAAGATCGTAACAAAGTGTTCATATGATGCCGGTAAAGAGTACAAAACAATGATAGTTTGATCTTCATCATCAATCTTAATATCAATGTTTTTCAAATCCATAATGATTTTATTGAATTCATCCAAATGGGCTTTCAAAGACATATATTCTCTCATCCTCAATGTATAGAGTCATTGTTTCAAATACAACCTATTCATGAGAGACTTGGTCATGTACAAGCTCTCCAACTTGAGTCACAACCCAAACGCAGACTCCTCTTCTGCAACCTCTCACAACACCTAATCGATCAGGCACAACTGAATCACACAGAATGCCTTGAGGTCAAGTTCCTCCCTTTCATCTTCCAACATCGTCGCAGAAAGTTTTTCCTTCCCCATCAAAGCTTTAGTCAGTCCTTGTTGAACCAATAGCACACGCATCTTCACGTGCCATAGACTGAAGCTAATATGCCCATCAAATTTCTCTACTTCGTACCTTACCGCCATGTCGAAACACCCCAATCGCAACTTAGGGCTCTGATACCAATTTGTTGTGCGGAAGCCTAGATTTGGATTGTACGCAACAAATAATAGAAGAAAGAAAATAATGCAAACTAAAAACACACAAGGAAGAACAAGACGATTTAACGTGGTTCAGCCTACATCCACGAGCGAAAACGATTAGAGATCTTTCACTATGAACAAAACCAGAGATTACAAAGAGCTTGCGGCTGCCTCTCTCTTCCAAACCTTATTCAATAGTTTAAGAGAGAAAACCCCTAATCAGCCCCACATTTCTACCTACCAAACCCTACTTTATTGAGTAGGTTTAAGACCAAACCAAACAACTCTCCAAAAACAGTAGTTGCCAAAACCACGCCTTTCCATTTGTGGTTAGAATACGGCTCTCGCAAAGAGTCGGTTGAATTTACGCCACGACTCAACAGGTTTCCTTTCCTAGTTTCCTTCTAAAAGCCATGGGTTTTTGTCCAAAGGCATACCCAAGTCCACGTTTTTTTTAGGGGGAGGGTGATGTAGAGGACTCAATCTTTCAGGAGCAATCACCAATCACTATGAGAACTTCCTAGTCTCTCTCATTTGACTTTTGGAAGGTTTTCACAAGTGAGGGAAATGGATTATTAGCCATCCAAACAAAAAAATTCTAAATCCACAGATTTCTATTTTATGGTTTTGAATTCGACAGAATTCAATTCACTAGGTAATTACGATTCAGCTAATCCAAATGCAGCCTTAAGTGATAACCAAGCTGGCAGATGACTCTAATGAAAATACTTAGATGTTTTTGCAGGATTTTGATGTTTATACATTGCTGGAAAAAACAAAAAAGATTTCATATATTAACTTCCTTCATACTTTTCTGACATGAAACTGCTAGGAAATGTAAAAAAAAAAGGGTCTATAACCTCTGAAGAACTTCCATTATTGAAAGTTCCTGAAAGAGAGTTTATGATCATGACACTGAACACATTAGCTTTACAAATATAGCTTGACCTCACCTTTATTATAACCAGATGAGCTGGAAGATTTACACCCCATGCTAATGTGCTAGTACATACCAGAACCTGTAATGGAATAGAGGTAAAATGTCCAGTCAATAAAAAAAAAAAAAATGTGGCTTTCTTTGACATTTACATTCTACTCAGGGAAGAAAGGCCTGTTGAGGTGAAAAAAAGAGTACCTGAATCTTGTTATTTACAAAAAGTTCCTCAACCAGAGATCTATCTTTGTCATTCAGTCCTGCATGGTGCAACCCAATTCCAAATTGTAAAGTGTGCCTTAGGTTCTGATCAGTGACCTGAGAAAGGACCATCTGCAATGCTTCCTCTGGCAGATACAAAAACTGCCTTGAATGCTCATCTGAAGCTGCAAACTGCAATTACATACACACCCAAAAAATTATGATAGATACCACTGGAATGATTTGTAACATTAGGATTTAAGGTCAAACCTGAATGAGATCTAGTGCAGTAAGCCTTGTCTGGCGACGAGATGAAACAAAAATAAGAACTGGTTTTGTAGGTGAATGGGTACATATGGCAGCATATGCAGGTTTGTTCATACTATTCATTCTCGGGCAGTAGAACTTCCCTGGGTATCCCTGTTCATGAAAAATAGATTATTGCAAGTTTTACATTAATTAAGATCCAAAATGGCCATCTCATGTGCATAAAAGCACGAATCATGTGTGAAAAACTAAAGGACAATGAAAGAAATGGAAGATTAAGTGATCCAATGTTCATGAAATGCAGTATGCCTGAATGAGGAAGTCAGAAATGCAATCATAAATACATTCTCAGCAGATGATTCATGTGTCGAGGTGTTGTCCATAGTACAGATACAGTACAAGCATTCTATTTTTCACTGCATTTTCCAGTTTCTACTGAAGCTTGTGATAAACCTATATTTTCCGTAGGGCAGCATGCTTTCTTTTTTTGTGTTTCTCATAGATTATATTAGTAATTCTTCAGCCAAACAGAAAACATTTTGTTTTCTCCAGAAAACCTCCTCTTTAGGTACAAATAAATACACAACCTGTTGAGTTAAGCATTTGGTTACTGGTTCAAACACTTTGTATAGGCACTAATTATAAAAGATAATCTGTAGCATGGTCCAGCACTGGCATGTGGTGTTTTCAAAGGCAAAGGCCCCATCTCAAAGTTATTTTGGGTCCATAGGGTGAGAAAGACTTCCAAAATGGTGGTTTTAGCCCTTTCCACAAGGCTGGAAGATCTCCTTTCCCCTTCTGATGGCCCCTAGCAGCACCAAAATAGAACAACATTGATGTTAATGCATCAGTTGAAAACTCTTCCAAACTTCCATGGAGACTGCTAACACTCTACACATAATCAAGGACATCTCCAGGAGCAAGGACATTTTGAACAGTCTCATGCATGGCGATGCCAATGAGGCAGCAACTGTATTAGGCATAAGTTAAGCAAGGACAGTTTCTGCATATAAGGGAATCCATTCCATAAAACTTTCTTTCTTCATATATATATATATATATAAAGAGCCATGTTAAGCACTGCAACACTTGCCTGAATATGAACTTCAAGAGGTACAGGCCTCACACTAGGCTTAAAATTGAATAGTCCAATGTCTCCAACACCCAACCAATCAGCCAAATCACTGAAATAAATAAAGGAGAGTTAGAAATTTAGGATACGAAAGATGATATTAAGTAGTCTAAAAAAATGTAAACATACACAAAGTTTAGGGACAGGCTGCAGTTCTGAATAGAATAATTTTAAAGGATCTTAATTCCAGCATAACTGAACCAATCTCAATATGGCTCAGTTGGGAATAGGACCATCAAGTTACTAAAGATCAAATGCATAAAAAATGTGTGTTTCCCATACCATTATCACCCCTATTATGCTGAAACACTAGTTCATTCTAGACTTCTAGTCATGTTTACACATGGGCAATTAAGACTTTAACAATGATAGAGTAAGATGCCAATTTAAAAGAAAAAATGAAAAAAAAAAAAAAAAAAAAAGGTTGATAACCTCAAGTGTATAGATAATATAATACTGCAAACTCATTCTGTAAAACTGGAACTTCATCCTTGTAACAGCTTTTAACTCTTCTCATACAGCACAAGTTGAAAGTATATTGGTATGCTTAAATCAATATTTAAAAGATCAGAAATTGCATAGTAAACTCAGTTTCATTCAGGTAAGAACACATATATCGATTGCCAAGTCATCCTGTCATTTAGAAAAACTCTCAAGAACAATATGTTGAATTTACAACAAAAAAATTAAAAATCCTGCCTCCTTTCTTTTTTCCCTTGGTACCACTGGTGGAAAAGGAGTGTTCAAGACCCAAAAAGGATTTTTTTCCTAACCTTTTTTTTTCTTAATAAAGAGTTGATGCATTTAATTTATTTAGTTAATTCCATAATTAGTTATCAGAAAAAGGCACAAGTCAGTGGAGCCCACTCATTTTTGTTTGAGATGAATTTCGAACTCCTGAAAGTTCCTGAATAACAGGATATTTTCAGTATATGATTTAGTTATTAGGGTTCTTTGTTACATATTTACATACAATCATGGGTTTGGTCATTTTAATGACGCCAACTAGAATTAGTTACAATCTAATCCAAATATTTGGATTTATATACAACTCAACGCAACAATGCCTTATCCCAACAATTTGGGGCCAGCTACACATCCTGTTCCAACATTCCACTCTATCGAGGGCCACACCTTCCATGAAATCATAAGCACTCATGTATTACCTCACTAACTTTAACTCAAGTTAGGTTTTGCCTTCACTTCTCAATGGTGCAATCATTGATCTTCTTGGCACATGACTAAACTAATACAGTCAACTTTCCCTCATTTGTCACTATGGGTGCTATCCCTTACTCATGAAAGCATTCATTTCTAATTCTATCTTTTCTAATATTTTTTAATGGATAACTATCATGTGTTAATGAAATAGAAAATAGAATACAAGTGGAAGGGGCAGACCATCCCTACTATGGAAGACTGACCCAAACCAAAAGGTAAAGATAGAAAAAAGAATCACATTCTAATATGAGGCAATACACCAGTGTACATCCTATCCCTCCTCACCCTATTCTTGGCCAGTTCACCTGCAATGGAATTAGCCTCTCTTGGAGTCCATTAGAATGATATGTTCAAAGAGCTGACAAGAGAGCACACTGCGCACCTCCTAAACAAGATCAGCCAGCCTCCATGGCCCCTGAATCCCTGAATTGAACCATCTTATCACTAGGGCCAAATCCCCCTCTAATACCACCTACATGAAAACAAGGGATCTTATCAACCTTAGTCCAAAATATAAGGCTTTAGTCTCCATGGGTGTTGCATCCCTCACCCCTATAAGACCCAAGAAGGCCTACAAACACATGATTAAGCTGTCTCCAATCAATCCCCCAATACCAAATGAACCCAAGTTACCCAATGAACACATGTGAAAATTGAATTTAACGCATTAGGGTAGCAGACCAAGTGCTAAAAATCTAGAGCAAGTATAGAACAGTTTTAGTGATCTCAAGTAAATCTCTGATGATAGAATCAATAGAGAGCCCATGGAATAAATCTACTGTAGAAGGCCACCATGCCACTCTCGTGACGATGAGTCAGTTACCTCCCTAATACCTCCACCTTCTGTTTTGGAAATTTCTGTTATTTCTAATTTTTCTCCTGACAAATGATCTAGGATCCAACAAGCAAAACATGCCACCAAAGAAATTTTCCCCTGGCCAAGAAAAATAGTACTCCAGCACCAAAGTTACAAACATTGTAAGAGAGAACTAGGACGATCCCAATAGACCAAAAATCAGTAACAAATCTCCCTCCCAAACTGTCATTTTTGGAAATTTTTGTTAATTCTCTCCTCTCAAATGATCTAGGATCCAACTAGCAAAACATACTTCCAAAGAAATTTGCCCCTTTGGCCAAGAAAAACAGTATACCAGCACCAAAGCTACAAACATCATAAGAGAGAACTAGGCAGTGGATAAAAATGTAGTTCGTAGACTCCCCATTCATTAAGCATAGGCAGTGGATAGAAATGTAGTTCGTAAACTCCCCATTCATTAAGCACAGGTGACATACATGTGAATAGAAGATACCAATCTTTACATCGTATTTCAAGCATGTCCCTAGTGTTTACCCTCTTGTGTCCTATCTCCCAACCAAGGTTCAAAATATCGTTATTGCAACTCGTATCGCGGACCCGAGATACGGGTACGTCTCGCGTATCACAGCTTATCGCGGAGATACGGCGTCCGAAATCGAGAGACGGGTGAGATACGGGTCAAATGAAGGAATTTTGATTTGA
>JAOXJP010234219.1:0-10194 GCA_025762735.1 Platanus orientalis | reverse complement strand
CTCTCTCTCTCTCTCTCTCTCTCTCTCTCTCTCTCTCTCTCTCTCACACACACACACACACACACACACACACACACTACATCGCTTTCAGCTTCTTATCCTTCCAACGCCCCCTTACAGACCCGCACATTCAATAGAAATTGCCTTTGAATCCTAAGTCCGCCCTTCGCTCACTCCCATTGTCCTTTCTTGTATTTACTATTGTGGTTTCCAATCATTGCATCAATGTCTTCTCTCAAAATTCACACCAAAGACCATTTTTTTATTATGGAAAATTTATCAAATTGGACCCAAGTTTTGCCAAATTTGTGAAAAAGTGTTGTAAACCAATACCTTGCCCAAATCGGATTTTTAAAGGGTAAAATTGTAATAAAAAATAGTTAAATATAGTTATTAAGTTGTTTGTTCATTTTTACCCTTGATTATTTGTCAAATTTGCTAAATGAACCGGTTTGGAAGAAAATATCACCAACTAGCAAAACAACCTCCTCATCGCAATTAGAAAATCAAATAAACTATATATGCTCTCGGACGATGTATAAGATGTCTGTGTATTCAAAAACAAAGTGAGAAAAGACCCAAACAAAAGCAACCAAAACCAAAGTGGTCTATGTAGGCTACCTAATACCCAACATAGAAGATGTGAAACCCAACAACTTCATATATCAAAAATCAAAAACTCTCTCTATCAGTACTCATATATGTACTTGCTTTTAGGGATTAAGTTCTAAAACCTAGTTCAATAGTTCCCACATCTACCTATAAATTGTAAAGTGTTACGAACCCAACCAATACGCCAAAAGTCCTAGGACTGATGAAAATGTGTTAGGCTATGTTTTTAACCTTTGGGATCATAACATTCCACCATGCTCCGCAATCGGTGTCTCGATGGCCCACTTTGTGGTGGCACTCACTCTGGCCTCTCATCCAGTAGCCATTTCCACCCATGGCTACTTTTACTCTGGTCAAGTAGTAATTTTCACCTTTTTGTGACAGCTTTCACTCTACCTCAGGTAGCCCTTTCTACACTATAGCGGCTCTCACTCTGGTCCAGGTTGCCCTCTCCACAGGTCACCTCCTTCATGACTCGAACATAGGACGTGGTGTTGGCTCTGATACCAATTGTTACAAACTTGACCAATACGCCAAAAATCCTAGGACTGATGAAAATGCATTAGGCTAGGTTCTTAAACTCCAAGGTCATAACATAGAGATTCACTTTTCCCCTTTCTTCATCTTATAACCATAATCCATCAACGACAAAAGGCATAGTATGTCAGCTATTGCTATCAATCCGAATGTCGACCAACACGCTCTTCTTCTCTTCATCCTTCTTCTGTGTTACTCCTTCTGCAATGATCAATCTTAGTTCCCTTATTACACTTGTAATCTCAAAATCACTCCAGGCTTTCTTCTTCGAATTGAAGAATTCATGTACATCTATTTTGGTTAAAACTTGTCTGACTCTTGAAATGGATGTTTCAAGATCTTCAACAGAAGCACACTTTCATCAATTCCCTTCATGAATTTACAACAAAGAAAAATAAATCTTAGAGAGAGAGAGAGAGTTATTGACGAAAGTTCCAATGGTGGTTGTTTTTTGTTTGTTTCTACAAAGAGAGAGCTGTACAGCATGGTTCGAGTAGGGTCATAAATAAAAATTGAGATTAGGGGTAAAAAAAGTAATTATACATTATGAAAATCTGATTTGGGCAAAGTATTGGTTTATGGTTTACCACACTTTTTCGCAAATTCGGCAAAACTTGGGTCCGATCTGACAAATTTCTCTTTTATTAAATCGCTTAATACAGACACGACACAACCAAAAAACAATGCACACCCCTCTTATCATCCTCACAAACCTGGCTTCTGTGTCAATATGGTGACTTAGTTTCCTGCCTTGATCATTACTATCAAGTTTCTTCATGCTCTTGAGAAATGCCTCCCTGCTGCCCATGAAGACTCGGTCGATGCTATATGTTGGGTAAGGTACCAGGCTTCGTCTGACATCTTCTTCTCCATGGGCCAACCCAAACTCCACCCGACGCTAGATTTATTACATATGGGTTGGGCTCAGCAAAATGTCTCAAGTTCAATTCAGGCTCAAGTTGATCTTAGCCCAACCCGATTGATAACCCTACACCATAGTTATTAAACCTAGACTGGACCAGACATTGACCTGGCAAAGAAGCTGGGTCGCCAAGTCACCGGTTCAACTAGTGGGTCATTGGTCAAACCGCATGATCAATTAAAAATTAAATATATAATATAATGAGTTGAAAAAATTATATTACAATTTTGTATCACATATTCTTGAAAATATAATGTAAATAGAAAAAAATGACTTGCATAAAAGTTTATGGTAAAATGAAAGTTTTGTTTAAATTATTATGTTTAGGTGATAAGAACAAAGCAATAGATGGTTCAATGGTCTAGTGGTTAAGACTTTAGGTTTTAAATGTAGTTATTGGAGTTCAAATCTTAGTAGACCTTGTTTTTTGTACTTTAATAATTTATAAACCCAAGTTTTAAGAGATGGTCCAATTGGTCAGGTTGGGCAGTTCAATAAAAAACCCATCGGGTTTATGTGGGTTTGATTGGGTTAATTGCAAAAATGATCCATTAGAAAACCCAAACCATTTCAAGTCCTAGGTCACCAATTTACTGGTCCGGTCCGGGTTTAATTACTATGCTTTAAAGTATTTGACTGTTGGCTTCTTGTCACTCCATAGTTCATATAGGGTGTTGGATGTACCTAGTCTCAGGTAGGCTTGGTTAGAGACATAGCATGTCGTACTAATTGCCCCAGCCCAAAACCTCTCTGGCTATGTTTTTGCTTGAAAGCATTGTTATAGCCATCTTTAGAAGAGTCCTATTATTCATTTCAGCCACCCCATTTTGTTGGAGAGTTTTAGGGACTAAAACTTATGTTTCACTCCAAACTCTTCACACCAACTTGAGAATTTATGATTCTCAAATTCTCTTCCATGGTCACTTCAGATTCTTTTGATTGTTAGATATTTCTCGACTTGAATCTGTTTGTATATGTTTAAGAATTCATTGAAGGCTTCATATTTCTCTTTTAGGAATACTACTCAAGTGTACCTAGAGAAATCATCAACCATGACCATGAAATACTTCTTCTCTACTATTCTCTCGGTTCTAGTTGGACCAGCTAAGTCCATATGAAGAAGTTCTAGAGATCTAGTAATCCCAATAGATGTAACTTTCTTGTGTGAGACTCTAGTTTGCTTCCTCATTTGAAAACTCTTGCAAATTAGGTTGTCAACCGTGCTTAGCTTGGGAAGGTCCTTGACTATCCCCTTCTTGCTAAGTTTTTTATGATCCCTAAAGTTGAGATGCCCTAATCTTTAATGCCAACTCGCCCTTTTGGGTCAAAAGACAAATGTCCTCTTGTTAGGAATGAGGATCAATGACATAGCAGTTGTCACTTATCCTGACTCCTTCGGTTAGGATGTTATATTTTTTGTCACCCTTAATCACACATCCATTTTGTCGAATTGCACTTTATAGCCTTTGCCACATATTTGACTGATGCTAATCAAATTGTGCTTAAGGCCTTACACATAAATAGCTTTGGTGAGTTGAGGAATGCCGAGGGCTACAATGGTTCCTACTCCAAAGATTTTGGTGGTGTTTCCATCACCAAGAGTAATGTATCAACCTTGAGCTTCCTCTAGTTTGGTAAAGAGCTCCCTCCCACCAAACATGTGCCCAGAGCACCCACTATCAAGGTACCACCTTGATGAGCTTCCGGCACTCAGTGCGGTATAGATGACTAAACTCTTTGGATTATCCTTTCTAACCCAAACTCTCTTAACCTTGGGAGGTTGAGAAGCTTGCCATTTGGCACTTTGTTTGACTAGGTCCTTCTTTATTTGAAGGTTTCTATTTTTAATATTTTAAAAATAGTTTCTTTTCTTAACATTCTTTCCATTTGTTGTTTTCTTTGCTTGCATTCTTTGGGACTTGATGTCATTGGTCTTTTTTCTATAATCCACCTTGATATGCCCTTCCAAGCCATAATAATAGCAATAGAATGTGGGCCTTCTTGGTGCATGAGAATGTATTGTTCTTCCTCTAGATGGTTTATTGTAGAAGGGTTGAGGGCCTCTTCTAAGATTCTCATTTTGATTAGACTACACTCTAGTCTTCCTAGAATTGGAGGCTTTCACTTAAGCTTCTCCATAAGTGGAACTCCTATTTGCTTGATATTTATTTTATGTCTCATTGGTATAAGAATAAGTTTTGTCCATTCCTTGAACTACTCTAAAGGAAGATGCTTGGTTGGTTTAAGGCTTACTCCCAACCACTTATGTATAGGATCTTGAGTGAGGTTGCATAGACCTCTCCCAATCTCTACCTTGTCTCATAGGTGCTTTACCTTTAAGTGAGGTATATGTGTTATTTTTAACCTTATTTAACCTTTTGATAAGTCTAAGAGGCTCCACCTTTTCTTTTCTCTTGTGAGAGTGTTATGGAGATGGTTGAGTAGATCATTTGGCTTTAACAAAGCAATTCTTAGGCTTTTGAGTTAAGGTGGAGGCAATGGCCTCGGAATAGCCAAGTCCGGTCATATCCCCATACTCTTTGCCCATTTTGAGCATCCTCTCAAACTTCCCATTTGGACAATCATTTAGATTTTCTTCCTCTTATCTTCTTCAAGCTCTTTGATTTTCTTAAGATAATCAAGGGACTTCCTTGTGAGTTGAACATAAGTCAAATTGAGAACTTTATTTTTCTCATTTAGTGTGTTAACTCGGTCTTCCAACTCTTGGATGAGTGAGCCACCACTACTTGACTCATTATTTTCTTTTTCTAAGGTTTTGAGCTTCTCCTCTAGCTCAGGAACCTTATTGGATAATTTTTTATTGTCCTCAAGAAGTCTTCCATTCTCTTACCTCCTATTGACTTTTTCTAAGCTCAGAAATAGCCTAGAGTCATTGAGCTTCTTATTTAGTTCTACTATTTTTAGGTTCATTTCTTCCTTTTCACATAGGAGAAAATAATTTTCTTTGAAAATATCTTTTTATTTTTCACTTTTCGAAGAAGACTCTTGTTTAAGAGTGGAGATAGTGTCTTCAAGTGATTTTGACTTTTCAGTCAACTCAACAATTTTCCTTACTTGTTTATTTTCTTCCCCAACTCAACACTTTGAACAAAGAGGTCATCAAATGCCTCTTGTACATCATAAATTTTCTCCTCTTCTTCATATTCTCCCTCATCTTCACTTGAGTCACTAGACTCTAATAGTGAACTTATAAAAATACCAAAGGCCATAAAAGTATTGATCTCTTGTTTGAGAGCTTTCTCACTACTTTGAGATTCTTGTTCCGAAGTCTCGGACTCATCATCCTATGTGGCCTCCATGGCCTTGCCATTTAACTTGTACTTGTTCTTTTTATTGCCACAATTTTTGGTAATGTGGCCCCTACCTTTGCATTCATAGTAAATGGGTGGTTCTTTAGAGAAGTTATTTTTCTTTTTGTATTCGGGGTAGGACTTTCTCAATTGCTTGTTCTTGGAGTAATCCTTTGTATTTCTCCTAAAGAACTTCTTGAACCTTTTGGAAACAAGAGCCAAGTCATCATCCGAATCTTCATTTGCTTCATAGGGATCTTCTACCTTAAGGGCAATGGCCTTTTTATTGGTAGGTTCCTTAATGGCTGCTTCAAATATTTGAAGTGAGCCAATCAACTCTCTAACTTCATGACTTTTAGGTCTTTGCTTTCTTCTATGGTGGTGACCTTAGGCCCAAACCTTTTGGGTAGGGACCTAAGTACTTTCCTAACCACTTTGGACTCGGGAATGTCCTCTACTAGACTTCTCATGATGTTCACCAAGTTTGACAACTTGGCATTAAATTGGGAGATTTCTTCATCTTCCTCTATTCCAAGAGCTTCAAGTTATGCCGTGTACATTTGAAGCTTAGACATTTTTACGGCACTTATACCTTTATGGGTAACGGAGAGAAGCTTCCATGGTTCATTTATCGTCTTAAGATAAACTATCCTCTTAAACTCATCCAGGGCTAGGCCACTAGCTATGACATTCAATGCCCTAAAGTTGAACTTGTGAACTCCGACTCGACGGGAGTCCACTCACTCCTAGGTTTGTCGGGCTGTGTATAGCCATCAATAATCATACTCTACACCCTAGGGTCATAAGCATTTAAAAATATCTCCATCTGAGATTTTCAGTAACCATAGTTCGTTTCATTGAAAAATGGAGGGGTGATAATGGACATACCACTATCTCCTCTAGCCATTTATGATTTTTAACTAGGATCTTACTCTGGATGTTAAGCCATATGTGAGTAACCTAGGCTCCGATACCAATTGAAATGACACTTAAGTAATCCTAGAGAGGGGTGAATAGGATTTCTCAATTAATTTGCCCATATTTAATTTACCTTATGGTTGTTATTAATTCCTTCTTCAATTTGTTCACATAAGTGAGTGTGTACTTCAATGTAATTACTCAAGAATAATATCAAATATATGCTAAGCAAGATTAGTATAGAATATAACAATGTAAAGATAAGCTGTAATGACTCCAAAATTTGCTTCCTTATTTAGGTGTGAAACCGGGTTGCTACTAAACCAAATCCATATAAAATTGGCTATAAATTTAAGCCTTTTACCTGAACCTGTGATCTTCATGGAATACTTAACCTTAACTTTAAAAAAACATAAGTAGCGGAATCATAAACTATATCATCTAATCATAATCTTAAAGATGCAGTGGAAGTAATATCATAAACTTATACAATTTATAAAATTAGTCTTCCATCATCTCAAATAAAATATAAGATTGTAAACCTTAGAGTCTAAATCTCAATCTAATACACCTCATAACAAGGTTTAATATGAAATATAAAGTCTAAAGTAAATAGATAAATTAATGAAATATGATACATCTGTTGCATGCCTCCCTTTTGGACTCAAGGTACTCCAAAAGACACACCTGCACTAAACCTCTCTAATAATAAAAATGATATGGATGGGTGAGATCTATGGCTCATAAGTAGGTACACAACCTACTATGAAATCCAGACGGGTAAGGCACAAATCTTTTAATAGGAAAATACTATGGATATTTTCATATAGATTATATATCAGTTTTAACATGTAAGCATGTGCTAGTGTATATACATCATCTACTAATCATCACAAGATCTATACATTCATCATCATGGAACTATGTATTGTAATACACATGATTCTACTTATACATGACATCCTTTCAACATCTACATATGGCGATATGCATGCTCCTACACATGACATTCTTTTAACATTTACATATGACAATATTCATAGCAATATGTGTTCATAATCACATGACAAATATTTCATAGTCTATCTATGATAAAGATATTTAGTATATATTACAATGAGCATTACTATTCATTTATCATATAAAGATTATACTTTCATAATATGAATATGCATATACAAATCATTTTAAGCTAGATATGCATCATTCTTAAATAATTATCAATTATAATAACACATTTGCATAATGAGACTTATGGAATTCTACATTCATATTCCATAATTCTATTGTTCCCTTAGTGCTTATCGTTCACCTTGTTACTTGTCATTCATCATAGGTTACTTATCGTTCATCATGTCTTCACTTATCACTCATTATCTTCCATTGTCCTTGTTTTAATATATTTATTTATGACTTTTCAATAGTCATTTAACACTTATCATTTATATCTTTTATCATTGAGTTTTACCCCAATGGAAGAACCATCACATATCTTTATTGCTCTTACATAGTTTAGGAACTTATATGTCACATGTCAAATGTTTCACAATGGCGTCTTACCACATAACATATCTAAGTGTAAATAAATCATGAAAGGTTTCTAACAAGTACATCACATAATTCACATAAGGGTCTCTAACATAGAATATCATATAACTATATAAGGTCTCCTATACATCATATCACATAACCCACATAAGGGTCTCCAACATAGAATATCATATAACCGTATAAGGTTTCTTACACATCATATCACATAACCCATCTAAGTATCTCCAACATAACGTATCATATAAACAATATAAGGTTTCCAACAAAGTAAATCACATAAAAATCATATAAGGTCACCAATTTAGCATATCGTACATAAACTATAAATGGTTCTTCGACACAACATATCACATAACCTATGTAAGGGTCTCCGATACAATACATTACATAACTCATGTAAGGGCTTTCGATACAACACATCACATAACCCACGTAAGGGTCTCCGACACAACACATCACATAACCTACGTAAGGGTCTCCGACACAACACATCATATAGCCCACGTAAGGGTCTCCGTGTCTACGAAGGGCAAATATGTAACCCTAGTGTCCCTTCGCCTAATGGCGATCATCATTGGGAAAATGTGTAGCCCCTTCGCCTAATGGCGGTCACCACTAGGCAAATATGTAGCCCCTTCACCTGATGGCGGGTATCATTGGATAACTGGTGTCCATTCGTTTAATGGTGGTCATCACTGGGCAAATGTGTAGCCCCTTCGCCTAATAGCAGTCATCTCCGGGCAAATATGTAGCCCATTCACCTAATGGCGAGCATCACTGGACAACTAGTATCCCTTCGCCTAATGGTGGTCATCATTGGGCAAGTGTGTAGCCCCTTTCACCTAATGGCGGTCATCTCCAGGCAAATATGTAGCCCCTTCGCCTAATGGCAGGCATCATTGGACAATTAGTGTCCCTTCGCCTAATGGCTGTCATCACTGGATAAGTGTGTAGCTCCTTCGCCTAATGGTGGTCATCTCTAGGCAAATATGTAGCCCATTCACCTAATGACGGATATCATTGGACAACTAGTGTCCCTTCGCCTAATGACGGTCATCACTAGGCAAGTGTATAGCCCATTCGCCTAATGGTGGTCATCTCCGGGCAAATATGTAGCCCCTTTGCCTAATGGCGAGCATCACTGGACAACTAGTGTCCTTTCACCTAATGATAGTCATCACTGGGCAAGTGTGTAGCCCATTCGCCTAATGGCGGTCATCACTGGACAACTAGTGTCCCTTCGCCTAATGACGGTCATTATTGGGCAAAAATATAACCCTTTCGCCAAATGACGGTCATCACTAGACAAGTGTATAGCCCCTTCACCTAATGACGGTCATCACTGGACAACTAGTGTCTCTTCACCTAATGACGGTCATCATTAGACAAAAATATAACCCCTTCACCTAATGGCGGTCATTACTCATGCACCATCCTACTTAGGGGTATATCATTCAAAATCCCTATTTCTATATCCTAATATTTTTATTTATTTACATGACTTATAAATTTACTTTACTCTTGAAATTTATATGCTTCTCTTTCTCCCTTGAACATTCTTTCTTTCTCATAAACTCTTCCGTCACTCTTATTATGGTTTCACCCATTTTATGTCTTATGAACTTTTTCTTACTTTTTAACATTGTTTCATATTTTCGATAGTGAGACCTATAAGGTCACTTACACTTACTCATGCTCACTTAAATACATAGTATCATTTTTCTTATTCTTGCTTATGCTTTTCTTCCACTTACCTTACACTTTATACACACTTTTGCTCACACTATTATTTTACTTACTTTATACTTTCATACACTTTTGTTCACCTTGACACATTGTATTATATTCCTAGTTGAACGACCTTGATAGAAAGTTGTATATTGTATTTATCCCCAATGACAGGACCTTAACCATAACTTGACTTTACATCTTGACCTTTACATATTGATATTTAGATCTTTAATAATTGCTTAAAATTACATAATTAGCATAATCAAAATAAGCATTATCGCATTTATTTTATGTATATTTATATTGAATTATGTATTTTCTCTTATAGGATCTCAAGAAAAGCCCAATTGAAGTTTGAAGCCCAATAACAAAGCCTACCAATGGAGATGATGTCAAAAGATGGTGGATATCACCACCAACCGATCCAATCAAGTGAAGATCAAGCATCCAAAGGAATTCAAGGGTCAAGATTGATAGAGGAGGATGATTAAACATTGAACCAGCTCACTCATGGGGTAAACAAGTCAAAAACGTCTGGGGCCCATGAGCAAAAAATCTTCACTTCATACATTTTTTAGAAAATTCGCTAGAAAAGGAGTTTTGAGTCATGTT
>JAOXJP010234218.1:0-10194 GCA_025762735.1 Platanus orientalis | reverse complement strand
TTATTAATCGTGTCAAAGCGGGTTGACCTGTTTTGACCCGAAACATGTTTAGGGTCAACCCTAACCCGCTTATTTTCGTGTTGGGTCATGTCGGGTTTATGGGTCATGTCAAGCATTGCCACCCCCACTATTACCATTACAAGCAAGAATCCAAGCAATGGAGTATCATGGAAGTTATTCGAAGCGAGAAGAAAACCCACAGGGAAGTATTTGTGTTTTTTTTTTTTTTTTGGAATTTTCGCATGAGGTTCAGATACACCAGTCTGAGCAACAGGTCTATTCGGATGGAGTATCCAAACAGACCTTATGGTGCTAGGATAAGCCATCCGAACATCCTTAGAGCTGCTCAGATAGTCCATCCGAATACCCTTTAGGTTGTTCAGATGCTCCATCCGAACACCACAAGGTCTGTTCAGATGCTCTATCCGAACAAAACCATGTTGGTTCTAATTGAGGTATCTAAACGGGTTAAAAAAAATTGAAACAAAGTTTAAATTTTTTTATATTATTAATTAGGTTTATTATATCTTAAATATTAATTATATGATTGTATCCCAATGTCTTGACCCATTGTAACACGGCTACGGAAGAAATGATTGTAGATTACATTTTTAAGTTCATCACATGCCAAGTAAAAATCAATCCATGATATACACTTAAAGTCAGTCCGTAGTATATGCTAATATTATTCGATCAATTAACTGTTGTGTTATCCCTCTCTTGCGCAGATATTCAAAAGTCGGATGGCCTTGATTAAGTGGGTAATAGATGTTGAAAAGATGAATGGATTTGTGATTAACATTTTGAAATCAGATTCAGGTGGTGCTGTGAGAAGAAAACCAAATCTGACTCTAGGATGTGAGATGAGTGGACGATACAGAGTAGACAATAGGTCTAAAAATGTCTGTGTGGATGCGAAAGTTAAGGGGATTGGTACCAAAAAATGTGAATGTTCATTTCGATTGAAGGGTAAGAAGTTACCCAACGCTGATGACTGGATGTTGGAAGTTGTATATGGCCTGCATAACCACTCGTCTATCGATCATCTAGAAGGTCACTCCTATGTTGGTAGATCATCCGAATAGGAGTACTCATTATTAAAGGACATGTCCAAGAGTAACGTGTGACCAAAAGACATTTTGGTCACTATGAAGCAAAGAGATCCTCTCAATACAACTACAATGAAGTCAGTCTATAATGCACGACACAAATATAAGCTAGAAGAAAAAGGTGAGAGATCCTAGATGCAGCATTACATTCATACGAACCAAGAATTGAGGAATTCTGACGTGTGATTAGTGAGAATGTAGTGACACAAGAGACGGTTGATTTGACTGACGACTAACACTCACACAGTGCATTGATTGTGTAATTTTATATTAACAACTTTTATATCTAATCGATAGAGATGACCCCCTTTTAACCTGTCATTTTATTCATTGAACGAATGAGATCTTTTAGTGTGTGTTTTAAAGTATAAAAATGTAATCATAATAACAAGTAAAGAAAGAATGCCAACAAACAAAACTGTGGTTTATATATATAGGGTCATCCTCGAACAAAATAATATAATGTATGAGGGGCATCATCCCCTATAAAGTATAAAATACAGCTCATCAACTAAAAAAATGATAAAAAAAACTATGTCTCCATGGTCTTTGTGATCGGCCTCTTCCTTCGCGTGTATGTCGATGGAGCCATTGCGGGCTAGCCATGACAGGTCACGATATCCCAGACCTGCCTAATTGCAAGCATCACAACACTATGTTGGGTCGTCACAAGATGACCCTCCATGACTAGTCTCAGTATAGACACGACTCGCTCAAGACGCTGAAGTAAGCACAGATAAATATAATATAAGTTGCAATGAAAAAAATAACTAAAATGAGAGAAATACGAATGTTGAAATGATATACCTCATTTGTCATGAATGATTGCCTAGAGCTCATCTGCCTAGGTTGTGGTGCTCCAAGTGATCTATAGTCAAGGTTCTACCCGTATCGATGTGATACACATACATACCAGTCCATATAGCCAGGTGCACAATCAACGGGAAAACGTGCAGGCAGGGATTGATGCTCAACGGAGAGTATATGGCTCTGTCATACTGCCCATACCTCCTCATAAAAAATGTAACTGGGTTGGTATGATGATGTAGATGAACCACATACTTGTTGTCTCGATGCCAGTGAGGTAGATGGAATAATCTGTTGTCGCCCAAACTGTCTCAGAACCCGCATCGGATGATAGGGCTCCACGATGTCAAGGCATTTAGCATACCATGGTAGTATGTAATATCAGGCAGTGGGTGATACTGCTTGCAATCATCATAAGGTGACTACATGACCTATACAAGTTAACATATACGTCAGACAAATAAAAAACAATTACATAAAAAGTATTGACATATACTATATAAAAGTAAACACATACGTCATTGGGGCCTCATGCATCGATGGTCTCCCGAAGTGCCTTCACATTTTTCATAAGAATACTCGTCTCCCTGCACAGCTTATAATGCTAGATGCGTGGGTCGTAGGGCTGATAACCAATGTTCTGGTGCAGAACAATACCAAAAAAGTGCTCATAGATCTACCCCTCCATCAATGTAAGGTACCTAGTGATCTATCGTACCTCCAACTTACTGGTAAACCACAGGTGTCGATATAAATATGCCAACGCAGCAACTCCCCACGCATAAGTATGTATGCTATCAAGATCCTCTAAGTAGTGGAGGTAACCGACTAGCACCCGACTCATTGTTTTATCAGTAAACAACATGCACCCAAGCAAATAAAGTAAGTATGCCCTGGCATAGCATCTGATCGCCTCCTAACCACTGGCATCAGTCACCCCCTAAAATCTCAACCGTGGCCACTCCAACCTAACTGAGCAACCACATGCAGACCCAATCTCTTCGAGGGCCTCCGCCACCGTCACTCCAAGTGCACGGGATAACAAAGTTTGTGCCTCATCCGCCAAGCTGAAGGAGACGGTCTTCCCAACCACGAGAATAGCAAGTAGGGTACTAACATCATCTAGCATAATGGTCATCTCCCCGAATGACATATGGAATGTGTTCGTCTCAAGGTATCATCACTCGACGAATACAGTGATGATGACACAGCTCACTATCCAGTACGAACTATGAACTAGTGGTAGTAGTCTAGAGCGCTCAATATATCCCCACCATAAACCATTCTGCACATCTGACTGCTGGTACTTCCACTCAGTCATCTTCAATCCATGACTGATCAACTTCAACAATGGTCGCTCCTGCAATTGAAACAAATACTATTGGTACGTCAGGTATTATTAATAAGTACAAATTTTCAATCTTAAAAACATTACTTGAAGCCGCCATATAGGTGCAACATGTGTAGGATAACTAATAAGGAGCGCGAGTCTACAGGTGTTCCGGGAACAGACGCCTCTATATCATCCTCACGCACATCTCCAATATACTCAGGCACCTCTTCTACAGCATGGTCATCTACTACAGGCTCTGTGTACGAGCGACTAGTAGATGCCTCATGCCTAGATGGGTCCAACCTCTCTACAGCCCGACACTGGCGGGCAGATGCAGTAGGAATAAAGTACTCATTTCCTACATCTATATCTAGCACACATGTCATATTGTGTTAGAAGTGCACAATAACAAATTAAGTTAATAAACTATTTTAATTTTGCAAAAGTTTTTTTTTTTTTTTTTAGATTTTTTTTGGGATTTTTGGGTAGAACAAGCAAATGCCTGCTCGACTGGGTTGGTCGTGCAAGGTATACCCTACTCGGTTGGGTTGGCCGAGCAGTGGTGCCCCTGCTCGGCAACACCAATCCGAAAGTCCACAAATACGAATATACATATATCTCTTCTTGTCGTTTCCACCCTTATTCTACCGCCGGTTCTTCCTCTCCCGCCGGTTGGTCATCCACCTCTAATACAAGTCATCTTTTGAGAGGAAATGTGAGGGTAAGGGAGAGGGAGAGGGTTTGGGGATGTAGCAGCCGAGGAGGGGAAGAGGAAAGGTGAGGGAGAGGGAGTTTGTGAGGGAGAGTATTCGTGTTGGAGAGGGAGAGTGTTCGAAGAGTATCCATGAGGGAGAGGGAGAGTGTTCGTGAGGAGGGAGAGCAACGAATAGAAGGGAGATGAGGGGAGGTTAGAATAAATGGAGGTGTGGGAGTTGGGTTTGAGTTTTATCGGAGGTGTGGGATAGGTTTAGATTGTTAGAAATAGTTTTGAAAACACCCAGATTTTCTATGCAAAATCTGATCAGGTGGCTATGTTTGAGCCAAAATAAAAGTGAGACCCACATGTCGTTTAAGGTGGGTCCACATGGGTTTGTGTTCACCTCAATGAGAAGAACAACTCCATATGGTTGGATGCTCAAAACTGTCAATGGGTGAATAAGAAATTGTCTCCAAAAGTACCTAGTTGATCACTGGTAAAACCGGTAAAAGTGTGAAATTTGAATTGTCCCACATGGACTAGCCCAGAAATTTATGTTTGTTCATATATACTAATATTGAACATAAGTTTGGGCCCCAAGGGGCACCGTTGTTTTGTGGATGGGGGAGGACCTAGCCAACATGGGTCGAGCCTATATTTAAACACACACACATGCGCATCGAACCGAACCGGGCCCAGTTGGGTTGGGTCAATAAGAAAAATAAATAAATATCATTTTTATTTATAATTTTATTTTTACATTCTCCCAAAATTGGTTAGACCTATGGGGACTTGTCCCTTTGAACAGGTTTTACAGTTTTACCCTTGTGGGTATTAAATCACACCTATTGACATATGTCCATTCTGTACAGACATGTAGGTGTCTCTTAAATCATTCCCTTTCACACGTGTCTATTTCGTACGAATGTGTAGGTGGCTACTAGATTGTAAATATTGGTCATTAGTGACTATACGGAATCAAAGGTTGTGTCATTATACCTGTTCCGAGTAGACACTAAAAATCTATAAATAAAAGGTCCCTCATTCATTGTATTCATTTAATTTTCGGTCAAGGATTTAGTGTCTCATAGTATATCCATGTCAGTGTTAATATAAAAGAGAAGTACAATATAAGTTGGTTCATCAAATACATAAATTGTAGTATTGCATCTGTGTGTGAAGATCATTATATCTTGGGAGGTAAACATCTGAATTAATCATTAGCACCAGTGCAATGAACAACTCTATCTAAAAGACATAGTGTTAAACATTAGCTTTGTTTGATCATCTCTGTATGTATGTATGTATGTATATATAAAGAGAGAGAGAGAGGAATAGAATACTGAAATAACAATATTAAGTTAACAAAAATAAAGATGATATAATGGAAAGTGCATGAGGTATGCTTAAAAACATTGAGGTGATGGTAAAAAAATAGAAACATGAAGGTGCGAATAGCAGCTCCCAAAAAAAAAAACAAGAAAATGGCAAGGGGACTGTAGTGCACGACCGTCACGGTCTTGTACTGTCAGGTCTCGTGTGATTCATCAGAGGATCAAAGTATCAAACAATTTACCAAATAAAAAAGTATGAAACAAACCAGAAGCTTCCCCAAGAATTCAAAATAACTCCTCCCAATGGTTATCCATGCTTTTACGAAGAAGTCTTCTTCCTTCTCTTCTGAGAGGCTGAAATGGTTGTGCATTTTGGATGCTTATTCTCAAATGGCTGTAACAAAAAAACTGGTCTCCTGACCAGAACTGATAGCCCCTAACTGTCAAGGATTCTTCCTTTTCCAGAAGCAAAATACTACTCATCTATCATTCTTTTCGAATCAAAGGGTTATATATCAAAATGATTCAGATAGGGAAACCAGCTGATGAAATGAGAGATTCCTCTAGCTCCAAAAGAGTAATCCCGTCTAACCTCACAACAATGGATCTAGAGAGCCCCCAATACCTGCAAGCTTCATCTCTATTTCCATCTAAAAGGGTAAAACCCCACCTTCAAAATGCTTTTGTTTGTTCTCTTGCATTTATTTGCCATTGGCTTTAGTTAGCCTGTTACATTCTGATCCTTATTTCCCATTTCTGGATATTTGCGTCTCAGGAATCACCATTTGAGGGCAACACAAGCTTCTATAACAGAAACAAAGAAAACCCCTTCGCGGATACGTTTCCCGATCCACTTTGCCAGCTTAATCTTAAAGAGACCTCTGAGTTTGTGAAGGCTTTGCCAGTGACCAACGACAATACTGAAAACAAAGGGTTTCTTGAAGCTTCAGCTCCGAGGAGAAGAGGGGGGGCGAGTTCAGTTGCACTGAGGAGACTAGAAGCTCCTTCAACTCCGGGTAGGCCTGTTTTCAGCTTCAGTGTTGGAAATCTCCCCAGAAAGAGCTTCCCTTCGAAGTGGGATGATGCAGAGAAATGGCTCATCAGCAGCTCTTGCCATGATTCCCCTGCCCATGTGATAAAACCTCCGGAACCCTCAAACATATCCAAACGAAATGAAGTTCTCCACCAAAAAGCAGAGGTTTTTGCAGAAAAATTCAGGGTTACTGAGGAAAAAATCTCAAGGGCGGTTTCAAGCTTTCATAGTTCCGTGTCTTTGGACCGCCCCAACCCAGCTTTTAATGGGGTCTTGGGTGAAGTATTTCTAAAAGGTGAGATCTTTCTTTCAACTGTCACTTTATCTTTACTTTTCATCTCTACTCCACCCTTTTATTTCTCAAAGTATCCTCCCCTTTATTTCTGTTTGAACTTGTTATAAATTCTAAAATTTTGTTTTTCTTTCTTTTGTTCTTTTCACATTAACCATTTATCGGAGAACCCATTTGAAATTTATGCTGGTAGATCGCTGGAAAGCACTTCGGTTGGTCTTCAGGAGAATATTATCTAGAGAATAGAGATACCCCTAGGCCGTAGTTTCTTGAATTCTCATTTGGCTGGATTTGTTTGAGCCTGGTTTCTTGAACATGCATTTGGATTTTCAACCTTGCAGATAAGTTCACAGACAATGTAGAGCCAATTTCCCCCAATCTCATATCCGAACCAAAGAAAGAAGGGTTCCTATTCAGAAACTCAACTTGTGAACCCATGAAAGATGCTGCCACAGGAGTGGTTCCAGAGGTTCAACACAGAGACATTGGGACTGAGATGACTCCTCTTGGCAGCTCCACGACTTCAAGATGCCATACACCCGTAAAGAGCTCCTCCCCTGCCAGGCATAACACTCCTGCTAACAGGTCGGGCCCCTTGAGGACTTCAAACACCAGCACCATCGATATCTCTGATCTCCAGGAATGCCATTTCGCAAAGCTTGAGCTTGGGACTCAGTTCAATTCGGTTGTATCGAATTGGAGCTCAAGGGAAGAGGAGGAAGAGGATATATCAAAGAGCTTGAGACATTTTGAGACGGGCAGTGGGTGTCGGAAGAGTATTGTAGAGTCCAGAGCTTCAGTCTGGGAAGAAGAAGAGAGGACCAAGAGCTGTATCAGGTTAATGGGGTTTGAAATTTGAGAGCTTTAGTTCTTTCGGTGGCTGCATTCCTTGAATTTTCTCTGTACTTTTTTCCCTCTTATGACTATAGTTTGATCACAATTTTTTTTTTTTTTTTTTCCTGATGTGTTGGGTAGCAGGTATCAGAGAGAAGAAGCAAAGATTCAAGCTTGGGTGAACCTCCAAAGTGCAAAAGCAGAAGCTCAATCAAGAAAACTTGAGGTATTTCAATGGTGAATCTACCTTTCTTATCCCATCCTTCTATTTAAGAGGTTTCGCATTTTTACTACATTTTTTAAATTATGTCATCTACCATGGAGACACGAACTCAACGTAAGTTCGGCGAGTCTCTTGTTGGGTAAGTTTATAGAATTCAACCCGAGATGTAACCCGGACGACTATCAAGAGAAAAATGTGAATTCTTTTACCCTTATTCTTTACCCGATTTGAGCCGATCCGACCCACAGATAATAGGGTTTTGGGAGTTTATATTTAGGGTTTCTTAGGCTGAATTCATTGTGAAATCTCTCTCACGTTATGCTGAAGTAAATCGTCGCTGTTTTCTTTCTTCTATTTTGTTGAACTTCAAATCTAGGTTTAACACACAACATCTCTTAAACTTGTGAGTCGCAACTAAATTCAACTTCCATGAAATACTCTTCTAGTTTAAGGTTGGTGTTATCGTAGTTTCTAAGATGATTCAGACAATTTTATTTTTATTGTAAGACTTCGAAATTGGAAGTTAAACACTTCTTTGTTGGTAAAAATGGAAGTTGTGAAATGGGTGGTGCATTTTGTGATCTTTTTCATATGCACATTGGCAGAATTGTTCATGTGTTTTCGGAAACACATACTCTTTATTAATCTCCATGTATTCACTCGTACTTATCCAGTGGCTGTATAATGTTGACTGGTTGGAAAGCTTTATCGGGTTTTCACTTGTTTCCTCCCTCGAGCCCCCAACTCTCTTTAAAAAAAACTTTCTTTTTTTCACTTCCTTTAGCGGTCCTTCTCTGCCTCCATCCTAATGTATCCTTGTTTCATTTGTACTGTCACATTTTTTTTTACAGTAAAAGAACCGAGAAGTCATCATTCCACCTTTTTATAGTTTCTGCATGCGTATGTTATTTCTAAGCCCATGTGAAGCTTTTCTAAATAAACGTAACAAAGACCACGGAAGTAATACCATAAATGAAACCTTATTGGCAAATTGGCTGATGTGGTGCTGATCTCTCTCTCTCTCTCTCTCTCTCTCTCTGAGAGTTGGGGATGGGGTTGGGGGTTGGCGTTGGTGGGGAACGCTTTCACTGAAATTGTTATATGCTAGCTTTAAAAAGTTGTATGAATGAAATCCCATCACAATTTTTATAAACTAGTTAAAAGTTTTAGTCAAGGGACTTTGCTATTATATGTTAATGTTCAGATTAAGCAGCGATATATATGTATATATATAAATAAATTAAGTGGTATTTTAGTTTAAGAACTTCATTGCATGGGGATGGGTTCTTCGGCATCTCGCTAGGCACATTTAATTGTTTCCAATCTTCCCAATTTCAGTGACATTTGTTGATTTTTCTCTTAATTTTTTTTTAATTAAATCATGGAACTCTTGTATCCTTATTGGCTGAAGTCGTGTATTGTTTTATCTTTTTGAATGCTGTTTTTTTAATTAAATTATGAAACTCCTGTATCCATATTGGCTGAACTTGTGTATTGTTTTATCTATTTGAATGCGGAATTGTGTTTTCAGGTGAAAATTCATAAGATGAGATCGAATCTTGAAGAGAAGCTAATGAAGAGGATGACAATTGTTCATAGAAAAGCTGAAGAATGGAGAGCAGCAGCCCAAATACAGCATTCGCAGCAAATCCAAAGACACACTGAACAAGCACACAAAATGAAGAACCACCACAACTCATATTTCTCAGACCAAGCCTCCTGTGGTTGTTTCCCTTGCAATACCCACCATCTTTAAGCTAGAAAGAAAAGAGAGAGAGAGAAAGAGAGAAAAGTATCCATTTTCTCAAATCGCTAACTAAATCATATAACAAAAAGAAGAAACAGTAGGGAGTGTCTCATTAGTCTCAGTCTTCAGTTCCCTTTTCAGACCATTGGATCTGTTTTTCTGGCATCTCTGTCTTTTACTGTGCTGTACCATTAATGTGCTTAAGTAGAGGGGTTAGCCTATGCTTGGATCTGGACCGCCCAATCACTGGGCTGATGAATTGGGATGGATTATAATCAGATTAATTGATCAATCTTATTTGGTCCATTTATTGTTTTGACTACTTGCTGGTGGACCAGTGATGGGGCCCTGTTGGGGAAGGCACCTTTGGTCAAAGAGTTAAAGATTGAAACCTCTTGTCAATGGGATTGAAGATCAGACTCAGGATATCTGCAACCATGATTGTAGGCCTGTCCATCAAGGTAAATAAGATTGTAAGCCATCGTTGCCCATGATACAGTGTTGCAGTCCAACATGAGGAGACCCCTGGCTATAGAGTGAGGCTCTACAATCAAAAGATCTAGCACACTTATGCAATAATGTATTACAACGTCTAATGATCAGCAGTAGCAAATGTTTCTGTAGCTTTTTGTAGCATGAATAAAAAGATAAAAGCCCCGTGTTAAAAAACAAAAACAACTCTCGTATTAAACGACAGAACCCATGCTTTTTGTTCATGTTACAAAATCCTACAGTAAAATTTGCTACGGCTGATTCAACTATCTTTTACCACATATATAAAAAAG
>JAOXJP010234217.1:0-10195 GCA_025762735.1 Platanus orientalis | reverse complement strand
CCTTGCATCAAACAATCGAGATAGACATATGGCATTGAAAAGGTTTCTGGTCACCAACTTTGAACATCGATGCACAAATCATTCTTGAGGCCTCCAACATACGCACTCACCAATCTATGTTATGAAATATTGATGATTTAGCTAGAAAGTCAATTGAACTCCACTTAGTATTCTTGAAGCGACTCAATCTTCCTAAGATTCATCAATTCCATGAAATAGTCATCAAACGCTGTTGATCTAAAGTGAACAAGCAATCTTTCCATGAATGTCAACCAAGTGATTGTGTGTTGTTTGAGTTTGGAGCCAATTATAGCAATGCCTTGTATAATTTTCCAAGTAAAATGATACAATGGTGACTTGATGTTCCGGTGGAACCTGATGAAAATTCATAAAGCCCATTACAACATTGAGCCAAAGCTCAGGGTCAATCCCATCAAATTGTGAACACTATAAACACAATGTTTGCTTTCCATTCATCATTGTTGTGTTAGTTGCAAATGACAAATTTGGTTGTTTGTAATTATTCCACGTATAGGCAAGTGGAACATAGTGTTCCTCTAATCTTGATGGAACCCATGATCATGTGTTAGGGGTGCCCAGACTGGCCACTAATATTAGATACATTAGATGTTGCTGCTGCAGAAGCAATTGGCTATCCTTGCGTTTTAGAGGGTTGATCTAAGGAATGGATTTTTATTGTTTAATAGAAGCCACCTCATCTAGAAGCTCCAAGATCAATGACCGCATAGCCATCAACATCTCTGCCAAACTGTCTACTGTCATTGTTGATTTTTCCATCCCCATCGACTTCGATTTTGATACTGCATCATCTTTGTTCAGCCATCATGAACCTACCTTGGTAGCGAGTGCGAACCATGCATGGATCAATCCGAGGCTTTTCTACCAATTGTAATAGTCCCGATCTTTTACAAGGCTTCAAACTCTCAAACAAAGAAATAAAAAAAATGAGGAGATATGAAGAAGAGTGTATGTATCTTATTATAGGGAGATAAGACCTTTGAACTCATTCAAGAGAGTTCACACCTCCTATACATTTCAATTGAGATTAATGAAAATTCTTGATTGATTTCCAAAGATCTTGTTACATGTTACATTAATTTATAATTAATTATTTTTATCTTGCATACAATACAATTGGTAATAAATCCTAAATAGGAAATTAGAAACTTCCTAATGTATCTCCTACCAAAAAGAGGGTTACTTATTTAAGACTTCTTAACTCAAAAATAGAATATCTAATCATACAAAATTATTGTCATCTTATTTAAACAACTAACACAAAAGTATCAACTTTTGCTTTTGTTACCTTGATACTTCTCTCTCTCTACTTCTGGTCGACTAAAAGGGGGAAATGGTGATTATAGGGAGAGAGAATAAAAGATAAGATAAAACAATCTCTAAATATATATAAACGACGTTTTTCCTAGGTAGAAAGACAGTAAACAGTGTCGGTTTTCCTGTTTTGAAAGACTGTAAACAACTTTGGAGATAGTTTCAGAGTTATTTAAGAACTAAATCCCATGAAAATCTCTTATACATGTGGCATCTTTCAGTTGGATATTTTTATTTTAGCAAATTGCTGAAATACCAATTTCAGCAGATCTGGACTCAATATAGGGCTGCAAGTTGGTCGGGTTCAAGCCACTTGTTCGGCTCAAAAAATTGGACAGATTGGGCTACTGTGACTTTGGGCAAATGCCAGGACCAAAGTAAGATTGGGCCTAGTTTTTTCACACTTTAGTAAGCGTAAAGCTCACTTCTTCTTCTTCCTTTTTTATTTTTTTTACTAATAGGTTGAGTTTGGTATGAATGGCTTCGGCTGAATTTGTGCTCAGGCCAAGCATGGATTAATCTCCCCCCAGGATTTGGTGCACTTCCTTAACGAACGCCTAAGGTCCGCAGCATGCAGGGACGGACATGTAATGTTGAAAAGTGAAAATCACACCCCCCAAAAAGTGAAATTCACTACCTTAGGCAATCATTAAGGAGGCACACCAAATCCACGCATTAAAGCAATAGCCTAACTAACATCTGATCTATATATAAATTCTAATCATTCATAATAAGTGTC
This sequence comes from Platanus orientalis, assembly GCA_025762735.1. Classification (NCBI taxonomy): domain Eukaryota; kingdom Viridiplantae; phylum Streptophyta; class Magnoliopsida; order Proteales; family Platanaceae; genus Platanus; species Platanus orientalis. Next base: position 8,103 of record JAOXJP010234217.1, on the reverse strand, counting down.
CTAACTGTCCAATTTCAGACAGTTAGGTTATTGAACATAGAATTTACTACTCAACTCAACAAAGCCTTATCACAGTTACACACTTCTTATACTACATAATTGTTGGATGTGAAAGGTCTTAGTGATGTCTTTGTAATTTCATGGTGTGTTTTTATAGTTTTATACAATCAATGTATTTTAGAAGACAACTCAACAACCCTGTCTTTTAGTTGGTTATTGCATTATGACTCATTCATGAATCATTGCCATAACATCTTCTATATAAAATATTTGAGTTTATTATTTTATTTGGAAAACATTTTTTTCTGGTAAAACCCACGTTCTGTTAACTACATTCTTTTCATTCTATAGAGGGACAATCACTGATTTTGAGTGATATGAGATAAATCAGGAAAACAAAAGTTGAAAATGCAAAAAATTTAAAAAAACTTAACTCTTTTGATTTATTTATTTATTTTACTTTTGGAAGCTTTGAAGGTCGATTAGCTATGAAAAGCTTTGACTAAAGTTACTGAAGAAAACAAGTACAGAACAATCCAAGGGCCAGCCTAGGGCTATTAATGAGTCGAGTTTTGTCCAGCTTAGCTTGGACTCGTCACATGAAGGCAAAGCTCAGGCTTGTGACAAGCTTGAGGGGTGCCGAGCATAGGCTGGACTCAGGTTCCTAAAGGTAGGTTTGGCTTGGGTTCAGCTCAGCTTAGCTCACTAAACTAATCAGAAAAGACCGAAACAGCCTATTAACCCATTAGCTTAATTTGTCTTGTTTGAACATTATAAAATTCATAACCAAACCAAGTTTTTAACAAGATGAACTGAGTGAAGCTCGGCTCGAAGCACTTAAATAAAAGATGAAATCAAAGTTTAAACTCGGCTCTGTGAGCTTTAAACAAGGCTCAGACATCCATATAAAACAACAGCCTCAGGGCCAGCCTATTCCAAAAGGCAAAGAGATCACAGCTTTCAAGCTAGACCCAAAATTTGCACCAAGTGCCAGTGGCCAATTCATGCACCAACTGTTTATGGGCTAATGTTGTACCACCACTGTATGCCAAATCCACGATTGCTTTATCTGGACTAAAAGTGAAAAAACAAACCTTGGTCACATGCCTGGGGGTGCCTTGGCTGCTTGACCTGAGGCCAAGCGCCTGTCAGCCAGCCATTAAACTGGATCAGACAACTTCTATAATAGCATGGAAAATTCTAGGCCAACCATAATTTCTCTTTTTTTTTTTTTATATTTATTCTTCCAAACTACACTTTTACGAAAGGACCGAATCAGTACCTAACTTGTGTTCTCTGGCAGCCAGTTGTAATTTTCACATTTTGTTTTAAAATTTAAAATTTATAATTAAAACGCATTTTAACTTATCCCAAAGACTTGGCATTTGAGGTGAAATCGGACGTGGGAAGTCATTTTGCCTTTAGACCCTGAGCCCGCTTCTCCAGCCTCTTCCTCCTCGTCCTCCTTTTCTACCCTAGCTCTGTAAATCCGGGAGGAAGGGAAAGTGGGAGAACCCTAATCCTAATCTTACATTTGTGTTCGTTTTTATGAGATGGGAAATGGAGATTGAAGAGATCGAATCAGTTCTGGAGAAGATTTGGGACCTGCACGACAAGATTAGCGACGCCATTCTCGCGATCTCGAGATCCCATTTCCTCAATTCCATCAAAACCCAGAAGAAATCTGACGATGTTTTCTTCTCTTGCAGCAATGAGAAGAAGTCTCGTAACGATGGTGATGCTGAACGAAGCGGGTTCGTGTTCATGAAAGACTTCCGAGTCGATGACGACGCGGTGATTGCAGAGGCGAAGAGCCTCAACTCCATTAGAACTGCACTCGAGAACCTCGAAGACCAGCTTGAGTTCTTTCATGTAAGTTTTTACGGTTTCCTCTTTTCTGATTGTTCCTTCTTGTGGTTGAAATTCGGTTTCTCGTGGTGTATTTGGGAATTTGGTGAAGTATAGCTTAACACTCGCTTGAATTTTTATTCATTGAAGTAATTTCTGGATTCCGGGTTGAGTACGTTTGTGTGATATAAGGGCCTTGTGGCCTTCTTCCTGTATCTGCTGCTTCTTATGATATATTATTTCCCCATGTTTGTAAGAAAATTGTGGATTGCAATCGTTGGGTCCCTTTTATGAACGAACAATACATATTGTGTTTCCTTAAACCACATATGACCAAATTGTTTCTAAGGGGAAGTTGTGAAGTAGGGGAAACCACATGGAATAAAAGGGTTTCATTTTGGTGTTGTAGTGTATTTGAGCACATAAGTTCATCCCCGAAAATTGAGTCATCACCTGAAAGTTATTAAAAAAAATAGAAATGGGTTTATTTTTTGAAACCCTAAAATGGCCCATTCCTATTCTTTTTAACATTTCAATGGGTGACTTAATTTTAATGATGTCTTATGAATAACCAAGGTGAATGATTTCATTCTAAGTGGTGTTCATAAGAAAGCTGGCTTATTCAGATTTGTTTGTACATTTAATTATCCATTATCAACTAATCATGAGAAGCAGATATAGATGAGGTAGATTTTCCAAAGAGCATTCAATCTCAATTTCTAGCCATGCAGCAAGCATGCATCATTATTCTTGCATCTAAATTTTGGGATTTGACGACAATGGAATGAGAGTTTCAAGATATGCTGGACTAAACAGAATATATGGAATGCAAATTTAGTTTTAAGAAAAAAGGTGTAGAAATGAAGGATTTGTTAAAGAATTATAACCGAGAGATACCCTGGAGTGACTATTTTTGTTATCTCAGTTCATTCACCTCTTATACCAATTGAAGGAAAAGTTTTATAAGATAGCTAGAAAACTAGTCATGCTTTATGGAGCAGAATGTTGGGAAACCAAGAAACAACACACACACACACACACATATTGGATGAAACACTTACATATAATGAGTGTGGGTGAGATGAGGGTGTTGAGATGGATGAGTGGCAAGACTAGAAATGATAGAATTAGAAATGAATCCATTTAGGGGGGCTTCGGCATAACACCATTTGGTGATAAAATGAGGGAAAGTTGGCTGAGATGGTTCAGTCATGTTTAATGAAGACCAAAGGCTTCACTAATGAGAAAGAGCGACGTGATGCCAATTGAAGGCATTAAAAGAAAATCAGGAAGGCCAAACTTGCCATGGGTTGAAGTAGTGAGGAAAGACATGGGTGCTTGTGATTAATGACATTTTTGGAGATTGTAGTTGCCTTTATGTTCTCATGAATCTGTTTTACTTTGGTTCAGATTTCAGACTTTTATGCCACATTGAAATGACAGTTTGAACAATTGCTGTATAGGGCGTGGTGCTGGCTGCAATCTACATTCTCTTTGTGGAGTATGTTTAGTTCTAAATTTAATGCTATTGTGTTCTGCAGACTATACAATCGCAGCAGCAGGTTGAAAGGGATGCTGCAATTGCACGGTTAGAGCAAAGCCGGATTGTCCTTGCGATGAGACTGGCTGATCACCATGGAAAGAAGTACAAAGTCATCGAAGAAGCTCAAGCTTTTGTTGGAGATGTACACGGTGCAGGCCGCTTTGTGTCCCCAGGAAATTTGTGTATCCAATCTGATGAGAACTTGGGCAAAGCAGGGAAGAAATCAAATTTTCTGATGCAAGTTTTTGCATCTGGTTTTACCTTTGCGAAGAAATTTCTTAAATTGGAGAGGATGGATGGTGTATTAGGGAATGCTGCTTTGTTCACAGTTAGCATGCTTACTTTACTGCATCTCCATCAAGTAGCCTTCAGGAACAATTTTCCAGAGATGCAGGAAGATTCTTTTTATAGCAAGAGAAAAGAGAAGACCTTTTTTCGGCGGGACGGTTTGCCTCCTAGTGGTTGCACGAAGCATTTGGATGTATTGTCTGCTAGGGGTTAGAGCCTTTATTTTTTGGTGAGCTATACATGTTCATGCTGTCATCACCTTGTCAGATCATTTTTTTTTCTTTATTTCAAAAACAAAATATTCTTCTTGCAATTTATTTGCCACGAAAATCTCAAATGATGCTGGCATGGGATTAGCATGATTAAGTGTATTCCTATTTTTGTTATTTTCTTGGTGGGTATTAAGTTTGTCTGTATATTCCCCCAATTGTCATAATTGAGTTTGGTTGCATAGAGTCTAGAAGTGAGCCAATTGGTTATTCAGATGCTGTGTTTGTAAATTTATATTGAGGATTGACAATGTTCAACATTTGAATTCTCTTTGGCCAAAGAGAATTTCTATATCTTCAGTTTATTTACTTTCTCATTGAAGGTTCTATGTAATTTATGCATGAGTATAGGGATAACAACTCTGTCAAATCCAGGGTAATAGTTGTACCAAATATTAGACATCTGGGAAAGATGAAAAATAGAGATGTAGTTAAGAGTTGCCAAAATGAATGCATCAAGGTGCATGGAGAAGGACATAAGGTGTACATGCAGGAGTCAACACCGACAATTTTTTGGTAGGCCCACTTGGACCCGCTGACTTTTGCACATAGTGCAGGACCCACACAATAGGTGGGAGAGGTAGATGTCGACATAAAAGCATTGTGGAATGATGGCAAATGGGATTATATCTGTGACCTCCCACTAATTGCAACCACCCACATGCACATCCCAAGCAAACCGAATTTTGGGTAAAAGAAAAAATCGACCTAATTGGATAATTATAATTCTTTCAACAGGTCTAACAGAGTCTAAAACTACATTTCTTTTGGAAAGTGAAGTGGGAGAGAATCTTCAGTGAACCCCGGATTTAACAGGAATGGGATCAAATTTCATTTGGATCATTTTTTGGGCCAGACGATATAAGGGTATGATGGACTACTCATGGGGGCATTAACAAGAGATTGGGATAATACCATATGTCTCAATTGATTGTGGGACGGGGTCCTTGTGCTGTTTTTTTTTTTATTTTCCTGTTCTTTTGGGGATCTCTCATCCTTTTGGGCCAGACAATGTAAGGGTATGATGGACTACCCATAGGGGCATTAACAAGAGATTGGGATAATACCATACGTCTCAATTGATTGTGGGACTGGGGTCCTTGTGCTGTTTTTTTTTTTCCTGTTCTTTTGGGGATCTCTCATCCCTTCCAGATTGTTTTGGGGGTCTACCTTGCTTTCTTGTTTTCTTGCATTTTCTGTTGACTAGCAATAAAGTCTTTTTTCTCATAAAATAAATGTTTTTTTATCATCAGGTTTGTAGCATTTGTTTTTTTAACTGGCATAAGGGAATTACCCACCAAAAAACTGGCATAGAAAAACTATTTGGACTTTACAGTAAATTAACTTGTCAGCACAACTTCTCTGACATAAGGGATGGATCATGGATATCTATTAAACTTACAAACCTTTGAAGGAACATTCTTCTGAAAAACTGTAAATATTCAGAATATATCTATATATCAAATATTACCCAACCACTAAAAATGAAAAACAAGGATAAATAAACCCATTTTCTATATTTCTAGATTCTATTCTTTCAACAATTAAAAAATCCATGAATTATTGTAAGTACAATTACTGATCATGATTGTTCCAACACAAATTTACAATCCCTTCATTCTCAGACATTACTCAAAGTATCTAGACCTCTTTCTCAAATCCTAACCTCGTAGAAATTTTGCAAGAATCTGTCTTGAACCGAAGCTCCAATAATTTCTTGAAGCTCAATAGTTTCTTACTTCTTACAATCCTCCTAACTCAATTCAGATAGTCTTAAAACTTTTGCTCAAGGATCAAAGCAGTGTTCCAATTCAAAAGAGGCTGCCAAAATTAGATAAGCCAGCTGCACAGGCTGATCTGTATACCAGTTTGAGCCAGAAAATCTCAACCCCTTCCATAAAGTACATCCAAAGGATAGAGAAATACTTCTTTTCCTTCTTTCATTGAATCCAATAACAAATGCTCTTTTATTTTCCAAGAATTGCTGATTTGTTGCCTGGTTTGATGGAACTGGATCAGAGATATGATGCTTGCCGAAGCTACAACATATCTTATGGCAACTCTGGCAGCTTTATTCCACTTCCATGGATTTAATAATATCTGAAAGTAAGAGAAGAGAAAACTGGCAATCCCTTTTCTTGATCCCCCTGCATAGACATTAGGTTTGCCTTTCATGGCAGTTGGGTCATTTGAATTCTTATTGACAGTGTTGTTTTCATCTCCGAAAAGTGCTAGCATCTCTTGGATCACATTCAATGTTCTTCCCCGATGCTCTGTTACTCTCTTTATGAGTAATAATCTGCTTTCTTCCAATCTTGTAAGTGCAACATTTTGTTCGATCTGCTGGCGTGACAGTAATCTCTGCATGGAGTAAACAAGAAAGTTATCAACATTGCAGAGCATGTATGTGCATGCATTTTGCACATTGCACTTTGCTACTGAACCTCCCAGTTTTTTGAAAACTATTTAAGAACAGAATGCTGTTCATGTGGTGCACATATAGATCAACCTAGTTTTTTTTTAATGTCAAATGCCTAATTCTAAGATGGCAAGGAGCTGTATTTATTGAGTTTGAAACCATCCTGCAGCCCCTGCCTTGCTGAGTAATGTGTTCAAAACCTGTTTACATCTCAGGTTTCTGATCCTGCTACAAATCATGCTTAACTTGTCATAAAATCAAATCCAACTGGTGTTCATGCATAAATTTTCTTTGGACTATTAACTAAATTTCTTTACTGTTCAAATGAATGATAAATTGGAAGATCACAATCAATATCATTGGATTGATATTTGGATTAGAAAATCACTTAGATCGAATCTATCGAAATTGTAAGTCAGGATTTAAGAGCCTCTATGTTTGCACCATGTGTTCTAAAGAGGAACACATCTTTCTGCCATTCAAACACTCATACATTCTTCCACACATGATTCACATGAAGAATGCACATACACAAGAGATGATCAATGCATAAACAATGAAAAGAACTGTATTGCTTTATTTTTTAGCTCTTCTTCAGAGGCCACCCCTACAATTGCACACAATGATACATGTTCAAATATGAAATTGAGCATTTAGCAGACTAATATACATGATTACATCTGAAGACTACACCCTGTAAATTACAGGGTGTTTGGAGGCAAAGACATTGGGTGTTTGTTTGAGACGGGCACCTTCTCTCAGTATGGATGATGATGTTTGTGCTTTTTTTTTTTTTTTGCATGGATGCCCCTAAATGAAAGGTCCCTCAATGAGAAAATTACAGACAAACAATGAAAGCACTCAGTCTAGATAGTGTGTTTTTACATCAACCATTCTTAAAACACAAAAAAAGGACTCCATCATTTTATTTTAATGAAAGCACAAGGTCTCTCTCTCGCAGATTTTCAGGAAAACAATAACTTTCCCATTCTAAAGTTTCCTCAGTTCAAGAACAATTTTTTTTTCTTCTTTTGGGAGGGGGTGGACAAGGAGGTCAGTGTTTATTAACAACCACAAAACTGTTATCTCAATTCTAATCTTTCATCGGAATTGATCATCAATTTATTATAACTGAAAACAAGGGAAACCCACCAAGAATCGAGAAGAAGAAGAAAATAATGTTAAAAGAGGGACACTCCTTACCTGTAAAAACATAAGCATGTTCTCAACAGCCTTTAATGCATCTCCAGTGGCAATCAACCTCTCCCTCTCCACAAATGGGGCCTCTGCAAATCCACCATAGTAACCATGTTCTGAACAAAATCCTCGAGAACATCTACTGTTCTTGATTTCATCAGTGACTCTGTCATGCAAAGCCCACGCTCTCTCAATGAGAGTCTGCAGGTTTTTATGCGACTCCATCAGAGAAACAACACTCATCAATCAAAACCCAATTCAAATTATAGATTTCCTGTTATTCTTTTTACAGCCTTATTCTTTATTTGTTGTGGCTTTCTTCAGACAGTATGGAATGTAGACTGTAGGCTTCACTCTCTTTGCTTTTCTGAGCCTTAAAGTGGTTGTGTTGGGTGTTGTACTAATCATTGTGGTCTCTCTTTGTTTCTTTCTCTTTTTAGGTGGGTTTGCTTTGAAGGCAAGTTTTGTTTGGAACTGAGAGTTTAGCTGTTCCTGGGGGGGGGGGGGGGGGGGGGGGGGGGGGGGGGGGGGGGGGGGCG
>JAOXJP010234216.1:0-10195 GCA_025762735.1 Platanus orientalis | reverse complement strand
CTTTTTGTGCCTTTAAAAAATGACAAAACCCTCTGTTTGGTCCAGTTAAGTGTCAGATCAATCCATTGAAGCTGGATTTGTCCAAGACACTCGAATCGCTCCGATTTCCCTATTTTTTTAGTTTACTTATTTTTTCATCTCCTTTTCAACCAAGGTCAAAGAGGTTCTTCTCTAAGTCTTTAGGTGAGGTCCAAATTAAGTAAACTTAGGTTTGGTTTGGTCTCTTAAGCATACTTACCACCTTGAAAAATATTTTACCTTGCAAGTCCATGAAGTGGCTCCAGATGCTTCCAGTGGAACCATGATCACCAACCTCTTGTCTTCTGTGGTCTTCTGGTCTTGGATGTCTTCATTCTTGTTCAATTACCAGACACTACCACCTAGACTTTATCATGACCCTTGACATAGTACAATACACAAATTTTATGACATAGTCTACTACACATGTATTTTGTCATGGAATGGAATGGACAACTTCAACTAAATATTGCATTTACAAGTTTTTTTTAAGAAACTCATTAAACTTACCTATGATTTAATTGTAATACATGAATGGTCATATTCATTTGATGGAATATTTGCTTCCATGATCTATGCATTGACAATCTTCTACTTGAGTCTAATATTTAAATTACTAGGAAGGCTAACAAGATTGATTCTTTTTCAAAAAATGTGAAGCTATATGTTAAGATTTACTAAAACTTTCAACCCCATAGGGTATTTTTTTTTCAAAGAAAAAATTGTCAATATGAGTCACATGGGAAATGTTGAACTTTTCTCTTTAGGAGAGATAGGGTGGCTCACTTTGCCAAGTCAACAATCCCATACAGTTCCCATTATGATTCCAGTTAATTAAAGTAGTGGTTAAGTATAGGAAACTCTTATGTATGAAACTAAACGGTTTCTTGTAATAACGGAGGGGTTTTACCGTTTCTTCCCTTGATTTGAGGAAAGACATAAAAGCAGGGAATAAAGGTTCCCCGATCTAAAAACGAATATATATATGTGTGTGTGTGTGTGTGTGTGATGCCAATAATCCGATCAAATTAAGTATTGTGATTTTGCATAAACCAAATGACTATATTCTCTAAGGTCATTGAGTGGACTTCGCTAATATTGACACTGTGATTGAAGAAAGATCAATTCCATTTTCCATAGCCGGAGGTATGATCCATTTTAATTCTGCAATATTTAATCCTATTAGGTTTTGGTCATGAGAAATCACATATGTACCTAAAAAATGGAATCATGAAAGGTATAAATAAGAACATAATATTCTCATGAGTTATAACAAACTTTTATGCAAACTCCACAATGTTTAAGTTGATGGTTTGACATTTTTTAGACAAGAACCATATTTTATTGAGAACACAGGAAAAGACTGTAAGTCCCCAGAATTAAGCTTCATAAAAACACGAAGGGGGCACTCGAGATTACAAAACAAGAGGACAAACATATGCAGTTGACATGATCTAACTTTGTTTTAGCTTTCACTTATGACCAAGATCATGATCTAGGAATCAAATCACTCTTCAGTACTGCTTGAGCTCTCTTCTTCGGTAACTGAAAATTATAGAGAGAAAAAACCTCCATTTTAGTATGAGATTATATAGGTTTTTAAGTCAAAACTTAGTAATTCACATACCAAATAATGGTGCCCTAGAGCCACTTATTATGTAGAGTCTTTTTACTGAGCTAATGAACATCCTGCAAGATAGCTAGGTTAGAGTCTTCCACCAGAAGCAAACCACACACACATATATATGAAGAAAAAATAGATTTGAAAAACATACTCCCATGGCACATGATGAACGATCATTCGATATCCTTTGCTGTTTTCGTAGATAAGAACATGGTTAGGAGTTGCAACCTCTTCTTCTTTACACCCATTCGGGTCCTTCAAATAATCATCTAGAAGATGGAAAAAAAATCATAAACTACAAACAGCATAATAACAGAACAAAGCTAATAAATATTTTAATAGATTTGAAACATCCAATTAAAGTTCCATGGTTGAGTAGACACCACCTTAGAAGAAATTTTTGGCAGCTGAGTTATAAGAGAAAACCAAGAACGACTCATCATTTTCATGAACATTCATCAAATTTATAACATTGATAATCAAAGGGGATGAAGGACCAACAAAACAAATACTAAGTAAAGGTGATCCATCAATGCACTTCAAACGAGACCTAAAGGAGGAAATAATAGGGAACCTGAGAAGTCGTCAAACATCTTCTTCAGACTCTCAGAGAGGGACTCATAGCAATCATGGGCCTTGACATTAATCTTTCTCCCGATCACATTACCTTCCATGTGGACCTTTACGTACTTTGAGTCCTCAGATTTCTTAGGTTCATCGGCCAAAGACATATCAGAAGCTTTGGATCCCATCTCGTGCTTTGGCAATGGAGCTAAGTTCCTCCGAAACGCACCACAACAGAAGGAGCTCTAAAAAACATAACAGGAAATGTATGGGATGGTAGAAGATGCGTGCACCACTTAACATAGAAAATTAAAACCGATAGATTAGAACAGATGAAGGCACTTTCATGGAGGACTGGTTTTGAAATTTTCACATGAAAACGCTTTAACGATCAAATTGATGACAGGACATTTAAGACTCCAGCCTGGTAAAATTCCAAAATAGGAAGGGGCGTTTCAGAATAGGCTGTAAAATAAATGTGCCGCTACAGATAAGCTTGCATGAGCATGATATAATTTTACTAAAGTGCCCCTCACTTTCATAATACAAAACTGCCCCAACCTACACGGATCTTACAGGTGGCAGCTTATGTGGACACCCTACATCACCCTCACAGGGAGGGTCGCTCTGGATAAGTCTTGGGTTTTTATTTTATTTTATTTTTTGTCATATTAGATCACCTATTTTTTTTTTTTTAATAAAGAAAAAAAAAAAAATATATATAATTGAAATATCGAAAAGATGAAGCAGAAGAAATGCCCAACCAAACCAAACCAAACATAAACACTATTTGAGTATAGTCACAAACGAGAGCAAATCCTGTGCAACAAGCGACTTTAAACAGAAACTGCCATCAAAGGAAGACATGTATGCCAAAAACAATTAAATTTCAACATTGAGCAGTAGTTTTAATACACATGCCACAAGATAAACTCATAGTCAAACCTTAACCAGAAAAAAAAAAAAAAAAAAATGGAGAGAAAAATTGGAATAAACAAAGAAAAGAAAAACAAGCAGATTTTTTGTTTTGGATAAAAAATGAACAGTTTGTAATAATATTTTACATTGTACGGCTGTCAAACCTGATGTACAGCATGGTCCAGGGAGTAGCTTACATATATTTTTGTACCCATTTGTAATTTCCCCTCCACAATAAATTGCTAAAAGTGTAAGCATCAATCATTTCCCAAATGTTTATTACTATACCATCTTGTTTCTTTTTGGTAATCAGGCAGGAAGTCAGCTCGACTGGACCAGCAACATAGTACAGGTTTGGAAATTTTGACCCTGCAAATGAAGATCAATCTACATATTCGAACCCATGACCTCCCACATTAAGGAAATGGGATGCAGCAACGAACTATGCCACTAGATTGCGTACTTTTACTTCATTTGTCGTTTTGGAGTAAAGAGAAAGAGCGTATTTCGGTCCTCAAGCGAAAACTCTAGTGTTTTTTTTTTTTCTTCTTCTATTTTTTGGTAATGCAAAAATTCTAGGTGACCCTCCCATCTTTTTTCTTTCAATGTTTTTCTAAAAATCCACGTGGACATATTCCTACCTAAGTTATCTTTTAACGTAGAGATTCACTTTTATGCTCTCTAACAAACACTAATTACATTCCCATTTCTCTTAGTCTTTTCTACCCCTTTAATCATATTTCCACATTTGGTTAGGAATCCTTCCAGTCTTCTCTTCCCCATATTCAACAATCTTATCCCATCTCTCTTCTCTTTGTCCCCACTCATGTTCAACCCTCTCTCTCTCTCATAATCTTTCACCTATTTATTTGTTTTCATATTCGATTAGAAAATGTAAGTTGTTACATTACTTCTGATATCCTCTCTCCCACCTACTTCAAACTACTCTCCTATGGAAAGCCCTTCCGCTACTGGGTTTTACAATATGTCAAGATTCATAGACGTATTCTCCATGTGTGTTTTCAGTCTAAATCTGCGTTCTTATAGCACTACACTGAACAAGTTGAGGGTTTTGACCGTTCTTTACCCCAATTGGTTTTTATTTATAATTCTATTAAATTTTATTTATTTTTATTCTCTTTCATGCTATTTTTTATTGGTATATCATGCTATTTTTCTAATGCCTACATAATTTCTCAATACAAAAAATGTATATATTTTGGTAAAGAAAATAAAAAGTGGATTTAGTTGAGTTGACCTCCTATCTACTTCACCTTCCTAAAATAGTACTCTTTGCTTTCCACTTGTCTCTTACTTTTGGTTCATTATTGATTGTTTCCTTTCTTTACAATGCATACTTACTTCTAATTAAGAGAAGAAAAGGAATGATGAGCATCCACTAATTAATGAACAGACATGGAATTTCAGTTCTCCATTTTAATTTAGATGAGAGGAAATCCTCTATAGCTCGAAATTCCTCTACATTCTAAATGGTCATATCAACCACAAAACTGGTTGTGGTTTGACACTCAAGATTTTGGAAGAGATAATTTTGGGAAAGAAATTAAATAATGCATTTAAGATAGAAAATAAGTAAGAGCTTTTTTGCGGTTTAAGGTAGTGTGTTTAGGTATGATAAAGAGAGAATTTAGGTATTAGGGTCCATGTGGATGGGAGAGTTTACTAGGGAAGATGATAGTGTCTTTAGAAAGATAGGAGAGAGAATTTGAGAGATATTTTAGGTGAGTGATAAATAGGAAAAAAAATAAAAATTGTTCCCCATGTGTGTTGTGGGACCTGGAGAGGAAGGAGATTTTGTAGAAAAGGTCGACATGGAGAGGGAGGATAATTAGGAAGAAATAAATGAAAAACATAAAGATTGAGGGAGGAGATTTAAGGAGTAGTTGAGATTTTGTAGGAAAGGTGAATAAGGAGAGTAGGGTCCACAGCTTGTGAAAAGGGAGTAAAAGTTGAAAGATGATTTTCTTTGAATTATGTATTTTTTCTAAAATTATACGAGTACTATACCTTCCCTACCATTTCTCCACTTCCTTTAATCTAGAAGAAACCCAATTACAGAAGGAAACCTCTCTCTAAACTGAGAGAGCTCTAACTAGAGGTGAGAAACATCCTAAAATTTCTCTATGCACTTATATAAAAGACCAATCTCTCACTATCAAAACATCTCTTTTCATACGATAGGAAAGAGATATCCTAAATTTTCTTTATTTACTTATATCACTTTTTACCTAAAACCCAATTGTCAAAAAGATTCACACGGCAATTTTCGAGGAGTTTTTGATATTTTTATGAGAGTGCTAGATGGACATCCCCTATGTATCCCCCTTACTTTTCTTATTTTTTTCTCTTTCAAAATCTATCTAATCCTAATTTCTCTGAAATTATTCCTAATCTTTATCTATTTTTCTCTTCAAATTATTTGTATTCCTAATTTCTCTCTCAATCTATTCCTAACTTTTCTCTCCACCTCTTTCTTATTTATCTACCTCTCTATTTAATCTCTCTTCCTCAAGGTTTACCCCTAACTAAAGTAATTTTTACATAAATTAATATAATTCGTACTTAGAACTTTAATTATTAAAAAAAAAACTTAGTTACACTACTTGCTCATGTTTACACGGGTTCAATTGCTAGTATTATATTAAAATAAAGAGGGTCCCACGTAACCTTACTCATGTCCTTTTTCTATCATCCTCTCTTTCTCCCTCCCCCCCCCCTAATTTCACTCAAACCTCTAATATCACACTTATCTTTTTGACATATCCATCATAAAAACTCTTACCTCATAAAAATTTAAGTCAAATCTCTCTTGCCACACATTGTTTTCCAAGTCTAGTAAATTCTCTCACATACCACTAAATCAACTCATGTTTCCTTTTGGGGACCTTTTTATCCCACAAAGTTATCCCGCCTTAAACTTTGAGGCAAACCTCTTTCTTTTTAAAATCTCACTCATACCTAGTAAACCAATCGATGTTTCATTAAAGTGGCTAACTGAAATAACCTACTTTGTATAAAAAGGGAAAAACTGTAATTTTACCTTCATAAGGGTAAAATTATCCTTTCACATGTTTAAATAGACCATAGAGTGGTTTAGAAACCCACTGGACCAAGTTAGAAGTGTAAGACCCAAGTTAAGCCTCAAACCTATCAAGTTCGAAAGTTATCCTGAATTCGCATTTGGGATAGCTTTGCAATCCCACTGACACCAATACAAATTGAATTATAATACAAACCATACATCCCTGGAAAGGTATATAAGTCTACTTTCCAATCCATCAAACTTTGTGCAATTACAAATCCCCTAGAAAAAATTATAACAATTCTCCCACAAGGAATCAGTGTTGACAGGCCAATATATTTAGGGCCACTTCACTGGCTTATTAAGACTAATACTGAGGGAATTATGGGGTGAAATATACCTTGTTGAAAATATCTTGAAGTCTAGTTTCCAACCCAAGAAATAGTTTGAAAAAAGGAGTTTTCTAGGAAAAGTTATGGTCATTGTAGTGCGAAGGGGTCAAACCTAGAAAAAGGGCATCCGAATGGATCCGACCCATGCCGGATGGATCCGCACTTAGTGGATTGATCCGACCACTATCCGGATCGATCCGGGATCTTAGAGATTTACAAAAAAAATCTCAGAACAGTGCCAGATTGATCTGGTATCCCTGCGAATCAATCCTATACTCCTTTGGATTGATCGGACACCCGCTATATCGATCCAAATTGACCCAGTTTACGTTTTTTTGAAACCTATTAAATTCTTCTTCATTTTGGGGAGGGGGGAACCCCCCCCCCCAACTTGACCTAAAACCTTATAAATAAAATAAAATAACCCTAATGACCTCATTTTACACCAGAAGAGCAAGAGTTAAAGAAGCTTGGGAAATTTGGGAGCTAAGTGTGGGAGTTCTTCTCTAATTAGGTAAGTTTCTCTTCCAATCTTGGAAACATGCTAGAGTAGGCATTTTCTTCCAAGATCTAGCCTAAGTAAGCATGAATTTCTATCTCTTTACCTAGGTTTATGTATTCTAACTATGAAATGCTTTGGTTTTTTGTAAAGGAAGGAGTGGTTGGCAAAGGTAAAGGGATTTGGAAGAGGATCCTCTTGTGCATTGAAGGTTTTTGCTTTTGGTGAGTGGATATATTGTTTATGCTGCACTTTCCCTTCCTAGGTTCATACAAAAGTGATTTTATCCTATGCTTACAAAGATTTATGGATTCTAATATCTATGAAAATGTTTTATGAGTTGGATATGTTGTTTATGCATACTTCCTTTCCTAGGATCTCAGATTTGATGATTGTGAGTTATATTTTGGTGGATTCATCTATGTTTCCTTTTGAGAATGTTGTTTCTTATAAATGGATCATGTTTCCTTGAGATAACCATGTTGGTTAGTATCTCCTTGTTGGCTTCCATGATGCTCTTAGGTTATGGAGATGTGATATTGTGAATGGAGCTGTGTAGGATGGTTAGGATGATCTCTAACATATGTGAAAGTGTTTGGGAGTTTGATTTATATGGTTTGTAGAGATTGGAAGGTTTCTTGTGGTGAAGAATGGGTTTACCTCTATGATTTCCTTGAGTTCCTTAATTCTTACACTCTATATGTTTGATAAAATGACTCTCATAGACTTTTCATACTATTCATGTGTTTCTTGGATGTCTTTGATTTCCTCTTAGTGGCATGTGCATATTATCATTGGCATGGCTTACTCCATGATTTTTATATGGCGCTTTACATAGGATTTCTATACGAGTTTTTAAAAAGGATTTGAGATAGATGGTTTCCTACTTATATGAACTTTGTCATAAAATGATTTTACATTCATGAGTATCCTTTATGTCCCTAGTTATGGGCCATGTACCTTCACTTTCATATTAGCATTTGACTCATTTCATGTGATTTTCTACTGCTCCCTTGGACTCTTAATGAGATGGAACACAGATTTTCAAATGAAATGATTATGTAGTATCTACCTTATTTACAAAAACATAGTTTTGGAATGTGGTTGTAGATGTGAGGTTTTGATATTATACCCCTATACGGGAATATGCCCTATTGGGCCCGAAGACCCCTAAGTGGGTTGGTCCTTGTGATCTTTGTATATGTTTATGATCTTCATAACCCTAGAGACCCTTATATGGGTTGGCTAGGCGTAGTCTTGTATACCCCTATGTAGGTTGCCTCTTGTGGGCTGGGAGACCTCTTATGTAGGTTGCCCCTTCATGGGTTAGCCTTATGGCTTTAGGTACCCAATCACTGGGTCACATTAATAGGTGAAGATGGTCGTCGTGCCTATTAGTCTTATGACACATTCAAGGTAGAGTCTAGGAGGTTCTTGTATACACAATATGTGAAGCTTACTCTTGAAGACCAAGAATGCTCCATAGAAGCAAGCCGAGATCATGTGAGAACTAGAGCAACATGTTCACATCATCCGTGGCCTTCCACATCCACAAAGGTAAGTGGGGGTAAGTGTTACTTAGAGAGACCCTCAAGACCTTCGCTAGACCACTTCCATATGTTTAGAATGGGCCTTAGAGTCATTTTTCACAAAACTAGAGAAAGTGGAGCGCTCTAAATGTGGTGGAATGCTCGAAACCAAACTAGTGGGACACATGACCAGTTTAAAGTGCTCCAAAGAGGAGTTGGAGTGCTCTAACCCAAAAATGGAGTGCTCCATTTTGTTTCTGGTCTTTCATGACTAAGAGAAAATGCTCCCAATTAAGCACTCTAACATAAGTGGAGTGCTCCAAACTAGGCGGAACAATTCAAATTTGAATTAAATGTTCTGGATTTATTGTTTGCTTTGGATGATTCTCATCCAAGGGTTATGGTAAACCATGACCTCTATAAAAAAAACATTTTTCTTCTCAACCTAAGGGTTTAAAGGCATTTACAAAAGGGAAAGAAAGAGTTTTTTGGGTAAGAAGAAGAACTCTACAAGCTCTACTCTCTCTACACTTTTACACAAGCTACCAAAGAAGAAGAAGAGAGTCAATTCTCTCTCTTATGGCTACAAAGGAAGCTTAATTTGTAAGAGAAGAGGGGAGGAAGATCAACGATGGTGATATTCCCAACCTTAGGATTAAGGTAACATTTTTGCTTCACATTTAGGGTTTATTTACATAGTAGTTTGTACTATGGTTAGTTTGTATATCAAAACCACTACTCTACTTGTGAATCCTTGGAGAACACTCTCCATGACATATTGCCCCATTTAAGTTTCACTTATATTTTCCTACAAAGAGGCTTACTCGGTTATGTGATTACTTATTTTACTTGCCTTCACTAGAAGCATTCACATACTCTCTTTTGTGGTAGTAGAGATTATCTTATTGGTATATTTGGCTATTGAGAATCACTCTCTACATTGGGAATTAGCTTCCTTTGGTGACCATATTTGTATATTTGGCTATTGAGAGCCACACCATATTTTGGGACATTGATCCCTTTGATTGAACTAAATTACCATACTCGGTTGATTGAGAACTATTTTGGTATTTATACCTTACCCTTGTGTCAATGGTCAAAGTTGTTGTGTGATAAATTGTAAGACCTTGGCTTAGAGACAACCAAGAACGTGCTTGTTGGACACACCAAGCACATAATTTAAGGTTTACTCATTTCTTGTAATCATTATGTTTATTAATAAATTAAGTAGTTGAAAGTGGACATAGACCCTAGTGTGGCCGAGCTACTATAGATTATTGTGTTGTGGTGTGTGATTTTTGTGTGATTATCACTTACATTTCCATACTTGTAATCATTAGCATTCGAGCACCAAACATTGTAATTAAGTTGAATTAAAATTAAACAATACTAATCAACTTAATTAAATCAAAAGGAGGTAAAAAGAATTAAAAATTTAATTATATCCTATTCAACCCCTCTAGGATTACGTACTTAGAAATTTATTATTATTTTAATGACCCAACGCCTGAATTTAGCCTGATGCCTGAATTTTCACTAAATGTAAAATTTAGACAATGGCCTATTAATGGGCCCCACACTTGATTCTATGGACTTCCTACATAGAGG
>JAOXJP010234215.1:0-10195 GCA_025762735.1 Platanus orientalis | reverse complement strand
TCATGATTTCTACTAGAGCCTTTTTCCTTTCTTGTGTGTAACTCACAAAACTTCTTGTGAGTTCTGTTCTACATCAATATCACTCCAGATAGTTGTTTGCAATTTTTGGTTTGTCCTCTTGAGGTTGTATTAGTAGTTTACTCTTTTCAATAATGGTTCCCATTAATTATCCAAAAAAACAAAAAGACTAACCAAAGAACACATGTTGATAGTTTTTTTTGGGAAAAATGATGGGTGGGGTCATGGCAGCAGGCTCATTTTATTTGAGAAATAAGGGTCCTCATGCGGAATCTTAACATTTCCTAGAAACATATCCCAAGATTACAAAATGAGGTTGCGGATAAATTTTCCAAATTAGGTGTGGGTCTTTCTGAAAAGTTCAAAGGAACTTGCCAGATTGTTGATCACTTGTTGTATTTCTATTATTTGTATAACTCATGTACATTGGTATTTTTTTTTTTTCCAATAAATTTATCGTTACTCATAAAAAAAAATTGTTAAGTGGTTTTAGATCATTGTATTAGAAGATAGACACAAAAGAAATGATAGATTAATAGCCCAAGAACTAGATGGTGGAACCTATAAAAAAGTGATATTCAAAGTTCAATTCATAAATGAAAGAAAATTAAATTTGGAGGAATACACTAACATAATGTTAAATGAAATGGCCGGTTGTATCAAATAAGTAGTGAAAGAGGTCCTTGGAAAGTCAAAGAAAAAGCAATCTAAAAAAACTTGATGGGTAACGATAATTTCAAACAGCCATTAGAGCTAAGTGGTCTTGTCA
Source organism: Platanus orientalis (assembly GCA_025762735.1). Lineage (NCBI taxonomy): Eukaryota > Viridiplantae > Streptophyta > Magnoliopsida > Proteales > Platanaceae > Platanus > Platanus orientalis. The sequence continues at coordinate 9,408 of JAOXJP010234215.1, read as the reverse complement.
AAACGCATGGCAAACTATTATGAATATGGAAAACTTACAGTGGTAATAAAATGCTAAAAGAAAAGCTAAGAAAATAGTAGGCAATGCTAAGATTTGAAGTGTATCACCTTTATCATAGGTTAGGTATTCAAGATGGTGAAATGGATGGATACAAATTTGCCAACACGAGCAAAAAGGAACATAAAGACCTAATGATGAGGACATAGAAGCAAGGTGGGGTCCATGCATGGAAAGAGAGCAAGGAGGAGCATGAGAACAAGTTAGAAGATGTTTGGTTTTGATTTTGGAGGTTTTACTAGAGTTTAAGGAGTTTTTATAGGTTTATAGATGAATGTTCATGTTTAGTAAACTTAGGCTATATTGGGTATTTTGGATTTGTTTAAGTGATGGTAGAATTGTCTTTTGAGTTTTATTCGTGTTTTAGGAAATAGGGAAGCATTCACGTTGAAGCAACAAGGAGAAATTGTGCTTAGGATCTTAGAAATTGGGGATTTCTATTTTGGCTCTCTTTCCTGGTTGTTAAATAGGGGAAAAGGGGATGCAATCGAGTATGGCACATGAATATAGAAAAAAAGAATCTTCTCTAAGGTTTTCTTCTCCACACAGTTGAAGGTCTCTATTCCAAGTCTTGGCTATTCTTAGAATTTTGGTTGGTGATTTCCCAAGTAATAGTGAGTTGTTGATTTCTCACTCAAGCTATTTATCTTCTCATTTTTTTATTTTGATAAATATTTTCTTCTCCTTCTTCTTCTCCTTCTTTTATGTTCTGGTCTTTTTTTTCCCATTCCTACAAGCTTCTAACCATCCCATCTTCAGCCCCTTAATCCCATAGCATCCATACACCAACCAGTTAGTTGCCTCTCACCCCATTCCCCTTTAGCTCTTTCATCATTAACATACCCCTATACCAAGATCACCATTAGGTCAACCAGAAAATCCCAGAAAATCTGAATTTTCTTTTTAGAAACCCATTGTTTACTGTCCCATAACTTTCCAGCACCTTGTTTCAAGAGTTTAATACATGGGACTTGACCTCCTACAACCTGCAGTTAACATAGGAACACCAACCTAGGTGTTTTGATTGCACAAAACCCAAACCCCATGCTTAAATACCATACGGTCAGACTGGACTTTTTTACACCCTTTGATTCCTTAAAAGTAAGGTCTGTTTTCTTACATCTAGATACCCATGCTGATCTACCTATGACCATGAAGAGTGGAAGGGCTATTTACTTGAAAATGAAACCATTTAGTGTTTTGGGTACATGAAATTTTCTGCTGTGCAATGATTTGAAGTTCTGGTGTTTGATGAAATACCTAAGTGACAGATATTTGAAAGTTTGGGTTCTATTGTGTTGGCTGATCTAAGAAGTGGCATGGGGAAGAGTTTATATCAGGAAATAAGTTAATTGAATAAAGAGGGATACTTTCTAAGCACCTAGACAATGCTCTAAGTGATTCATTAAATTACTAAACACCCAATTGTTTGCAGGCTGATATTTTTTTAATGGAATGTATTGAAGGGAAGACTATTTTGGGGCTTGTACTGCATCACCTAGATCATGTCCGATACATTAAAATGGGATCAAGGAATCTTATTAAAGGGCAAGGAGATTAAAGAAAGATGAAAGATCTTTTCAAGAATTATCAAATACATGGAAATGTCAATTGAAGAGAGAAATCAATAACATTGATTAGATCGGAGATCACAATTACTTTGGTAGATTAGGTTGTCTAAATAAAAAATGCATTGATAGGCATTAAGACCAAATGATATTTAGTTACTAAATCGTTCAATAAGAATTCAAAGAAAAGAAAAAAAATATATCATGTTCAACAAGATCATTAGAACTAACGAAAGGCCAAATGAATGGGGGGAAAAGCATCGTGGAGCCTATTCATAAGGACAAGAGAGATATTCAGAGTTCTATCAATTATCGTGGCTGTTAATGTATATTAATTCATGCATCTCCTAACACCTTAAGGTTTTGGGAGAATTAGTTAATTCATTGTTAACATGGTATCAGAGCCTGGTTAAATCACAAGTTCAAATCCCCATGGAAGTAAAAGTATTTTCCAAAACATAGTATTGCACATGTGTGCATGTATTGTTGACTTGCACCTAGTTCCCCAAGTGTTCCTAAGAGAGAACAATGTTCCTTCTCAGAGGGGATGTTGAAGTATATTAACTCTTGTGTCTCCTAACACCTTAACGTTTAATTCTTTGTTAATAGTGGGATCAAGTTTAAAAGCAATCTATTGAAGCTTCGGAGGGAATGAATGGGCACAGGTTAAGATATAAACTAAAGTATCAGAAAATTAGTTTGGAGTTAAGGAAGATCACCAGCTAAAGCTATTTTCTTAATTAGGCTATTGATGAAAACGTTTAGAGATAGTAGGAAAGTTCATCAAATGGTCTCTATAGAGAAAGCATCGGACAAGCTGACAAGGTACTTATGCAATAGTTGGTTTTGGAAAAAGAAACGTATCAAGTACATATATTGATTAGTTAAGGATATTTGTTATGGAATGGAAACTAGTGTTAGAACAACCAAGAGAGAGCTGAGAAAGTTTTCAATCACAGCATGTTTACACCAATGGTCAACATTAAGTCGTAATCTCTTTGCATTAGTTATGGCTATGGTAATCTCTTTGCATTAGTTAAGTTGACTAGGCTCATACAAGAGGTCCCATGGTATATGTTGTTTGCCAATGTAATGTTTCAATTAACAAGACTATAATGGGTGGGGACATAGGGAATTCGCACCCCTCTCCCATTTCACGACGAAGGCAATTTATGTGGCACAGACGCATGTAAGAATGGGTTGGCATTTAATGGGGCACACCATTACGTAGGTATCGGGATTCACATCCCACCTGAGCCTCTGAAGATTTTCAAACAGTCTTATTTCGAAGGTTCATGGGAATCGCCACCAACTCAGGTTTTATTGATGGAGTTAGACACCAGTCTCTTTTCTTGGGAAAAAGAAGTTTAGATCCGTAGGTCTAATTTTTTAGACCCCTATGCTGATCTGGTTCACTAAAGACTAGGGTAAGTTGTTTTGTTGTGGTTAGGGAAGGTGTTAGGCACCCCAACGCACCCACCTTTTTAGGGTGGCTTCTCTTATACATGTATAATAATATTCATCCTTATAGTGTGTGCCCTTTTGATGTGTTATTACTTGTTAAAGTAAAAGTAGACAATGAATCCATGTGCCATTTTTGCCGAAATTTTTGGCAAAATAACAACTGTTATAAGTACCCCTAAGGATTAATAATGATCCCCATGTCACTTTATTTAATGATCTAATAATCCACAATTTCAAAACAAACACTCTAAATATATTAATCATACACCAAACATCATCACTATCCACCCGCCAACTGCATACCACATCATATATACACACATATAATAAATGAATTACTAAGTTATTCCCACCATAATATATACACAACAAAATCCAAAAATAACTATGTATGATCCTTTAATCAAATAAACTAAGCTAGATTGCAAGGGCACAACTAGATTGCAATCAACAACTAGACATCTGGGTGTCTCCTGCATATAACATGGTCTGAAATTAAAATGAAATTAAAATTAAAGAAATGGAAATAAACCGGCAGGGTAAGCACCTTTTTTTGCTTTCTAGGTAACCAAGAATTCATGAAGAGTTAACATCAAGTAATGAGATTTATTTACATGGAAACAATCAAGAATAAATGAATAAGTCAACACTATACCCTATAGTGTAAAAGAAATAGGTTTCCAATAAATTGAATTGAGTTTTAATCTAAAAGAATGTGAATCTATATGAGATTAATATGCTAGATAATGTGTCCTTAGTTAAAGAATGTATTAGAAATGAAAACCAATTTTCAAGTTCGAATGCAAACAAATAAAAGAGCAATCAATTAATCACTAAGGTGATCAAATTTGTATGGCAAAGAAATTCAATTTACGGATGATAATTAAGTGAAGGGATTAATTTAGATTTGAATCTAAAATAAACCTGAAGAAAAGGCTACCAATTCCATGGTAAATTTAAAGTATGACATTACCACATTGCTACTATATAAAACACTCGTGAGGAAATGCAGCTACTAACATTAAGCCTTTAAGCATCTAGAAAACTACTAGAATGAGTATGGTATTATAAAAACAGTCGACGGCCAAGTGGATCAATCTATGCACATGCAACCAAACAATGAAATAATTAATCTAAACAACAATCAGCATGTATGAGAAAATAACAAGCTTGAACGATGACCTCCATACATTAAAGCAAAAAACTCTCGTATTAAAGAATAGCAAGTCTGGTCAATAACCCTTTTTTGTGTTACTGAATTACAAGCTCTCATGTGTGAGAGAACAATAAATCAAAGTAGCAATCTCCATCCACCTAGTCATCATAAGCCTCCACCCTTTCCTCAAACATCAGAATGGGAAAATGGGGAATCAAAAAAAAAAAAAAAAGTTACAAAGATTTTACTTTTTCATAAGATAGACAAGAGAAATGGACATCATACTGCTAGACCATGTTCTGGTATCCACTGCCCAAACATGTGCCATTAAGCAAAACTCAATAATCAAGGCAGCCATATACGAGCATAAAACAAGGAGTAAGCATGTCACAGTAAAATAAATTGTAGATAGATGGAGTTGGGAAATCTAAGCTAACACTAGGATTTAGTTCAAACGATAAACAATAATCAAAAGAAAGACGTTCGACAACATTCTTTTTACTAGAATTAAATGATAAAAAATAAAAGAATTCATATTTCACACCTCCTTTTTTATGCTTTCCCATACAATCAAGAAACACATAAGTGGGTTATGGAATCACACATGTACATTTGGATTATTAAGGATTTAAACATTTTGATGACAGCCACTGGAAGAAGCCAATGTCCATACAGCTTAATCAAAGAATGCACTTATGGAATCACACATGTACAATTCAAATGCAACCTTAAGGAATCAGAAAAGAAAGATACATATAAACCCCGGTTATCAAAAATCATACACAATTCATTCAAGCCATCCATTTCAAAAACATGGAGGTTATACTATCCCCTAGCCTGCATAAGAACACTTACAAAACCTGTCCATTTGAGTCTACAGCATCTTCTCAAGCATAAATGCAAACGATTCATATGCATCACACAGCCACCTCTTTTTACAAAATTAAGTAAATGAATCCCAAATGCTACACTCAAAACACTAACACCAACAACCTCTTTCAAAATAAACGGGTGAATAAATAGATCTGAGCAGCAGCCTGAATATTTTAGCAAAGATAAAGCCCAACAAATGTTACCCCTTACTAAAAATAAGTCATCCAGAAACAGCATGTTTAAAACATTTCACAACAGTGTAAAGAACAAACCCAAGTACAGGCTGCTTATAGCAACTAATAAAACCCCAAGCCTTTGGGCAGTAGACACCCAAATCCAAGAAAGAAAGAAAAAATACAAAAAGCTTTAAAAAATGCAGTCTTGGCAGAAAAATCCAAAAAAATGAAACAGAATTTATCCAACAAAAATGAATGAATAATTTAATAATTAGATCAACCACAAGACTAACAATACCTAGAGCATTAATCTAATGCTATGCAAAATAGAACACTTACATATGATAAAACTGATTTTCAAAACCTGAGAGGTGGGAAGATGAGTTTCTTTCTCCCCTGTAGCACATGAAGCAGGTCTTCTCCTGGCATTTTTGGCAGCCAGTCAAAGCAAAATTAGGCAATAAGCAAAAGAAAGAAGAGAGGGAGGGTCGATTACTGGTTTTATAGAAAGTGAAGAGCTAGGAGATCAGTTGGGTTTTTGCATGGATTTCTTTTCATCTTGAGCAGGTTTGACATTAAGAGGAAGACTGAATAGCTCTCCTAACGACTGGGGCTAAAAAAAAAAATCCTCCATACAGTCGGATTTTCAGAAGATGAAGCCTCCCTATCCAAGAGCATTGCTGGATTTTATAGAATAGAAGCCTTAAAAAAGGGGGGTTGAGGGGTAACACACCCAGTCAACAAGAGGGTGGTAGCCTACGCCTGAGGAGTCATCGCTAGCTTACCTGGCTTTGATCTCAAAGCCTCTGCTTCCCTGTGGGGTCTCCACAGTCCCTAGGTCATCGTCTAGAGAGAACCAAAAATCTTCAAGGGGTAGGTGGAAACGAGAAAAGGGCAAGAGAGAGGGTGCTTCAATTGAGGGTTTTGAAATTTGCATAAGAATGGCTAAATGAGCTGGAGGCTACCCATGAGGGTTTGACCAGGTGTGTTGGGTTATCACAAAGAAAGGGAGGGAGTAGGGGATTGTATAGGGATTGTGCTTTCCAGGATTTCACGAACGAGGTAAGAGTGAAGGGCTGCAGAGCAGGGTTTGTCGGTTTTATCTTTACTAGCAGAGGAACCCATACAAGCATGGGTAAGTAATGTAATGTGATAGAAGGAAACTAAGAAAAAAAAAAACAAAGGAAAAAAATTGAAAGATAATTAAAACAACAAATATCTCTTATAGAATCATTACTTAAATCAAAATTGAGGATAAGCCAATAAAAAAAAAAGATCTAAAAGTAAGAATTCTTTAAGTTGTACCATTTTCTTCAAAATTCCAATTGCTAGAGTCAACATCACAGCTGGTAATGATCTTAAATGGCCAATAGTAATTTAAGTGGAGAAGAGAATGGTATGACAAGTAAGAGCTGTGTTTAACATTAAAAATCAGTAAAAATCTATATAATTATGTGTTTGTGATTATGTAAAATAGGTTTCAGAGCTAAAACCATTATTGAACATATTCTTCAAGAAACTCACTCGGCTACTAAAATTAAGTTTCACAAATAGTCAAGATTTAACCAAACAGAAATAGCCATTTTGCCACTCAAGTAGAAATGGAATGGCAACTGGCCATTGTGCTAAACCCCACCTACAACTTGGAAACAAAAATGGGTGAGCAGGAGATTTAAATTTTAAACAGATCATATAAGTGGCATCCACCAATAAAGGGAAAAAAATGTCTTAAAGTGCCATTCAAGTAACCATAGGTCTAAAAAGAGACTGATCTGGAAATTCAATGGAATTTTAAAGTCTAATTGAATTCAAATGAATGAACGCATACAAAACAAAATCTTTATTTTTTATTTTTTATTTTTTATGGGTGAGGAAAAAAAATATTCAAAAAGACCATAAGAGATGTATGAGATATACATACCCCCCAAAGGTCTTATAATCAAGAGATCAATGTCTAAATTTACAAAACTATATAACATGGTAAATTGTAATGCAACAGTCCGGTCTAAGACCTATTTGTAGTTCATAGGTAATATGATTCGATAATTTTTTTTTTCTTGTTTTGTAATAAACCCCTCCTCAAAACAGAACATGGGGAAGAAACTGCATTAGAGTCTCAGTGTATTGTATAACCACAATTCTGCCGTATTTCAGGTCATCATCTCACCTAACCATGGACACTGGACTAAACCGTGAAAAATAGAGGGTTAAAATACTCAGTCAATACCAATCTGAAGAAAATAATAGTAAAGGATCATAAAGAGTGCGATTTAATAAGCCTACGTTAATTTGAATCAGCCAAAGGCAAAATGTCGACAAAAGAATTCATAAATTTCTATCATACCATCCTAAAAAACTGCATTCCAACAAAATGAAATTGTTAATTATTCTAAAGGCAATAAACATATAAATCCAGCAAACCATTGAACTCTAATGATGGTGAGCTCGAGATCAAATCCAGCAGCTTCCAAGCTCTCCTAAATTGCTTGATCGTTGATAGTTCCTGGATCTTATACTTGGAAGAAAAGCTACAACAGGGACATGGAAACTTCTTTCCAAACCTAACAACAGCAGTCCGCAACTGGTAAATTTCTTTCCCCATTGCCGCTTTGTATACCACGAAATCAACCACCGAATTGTTCAACAAAAAGTTGCTCCACATCACAATCTTCAACAGATTGCCACAAAGAAACTTTAATATTCAAAGCTCGGGTAGAAAAATATAAAGATTCGTGTTTCAAATATAAAAAGAAAATCATCACATGGGTATGTCGTGAAAGAAAGATTAAGTGTAGAGTATGGGGAAAGAGGGATTAAGTGTCAGATAAAGAAAGATTGTCAAGAGAGTGGAAGACATTTTAGGTTTAAGGATTATGCAAAACGGAAAGAAAAACAGAAAATACAGTGAGAAGAAATTGGGTTAAGAGAGAGAGAGGAAGCTGCTTAGAGTTGAAAAAGGAGAATGTAAAAGTTAAGAGGAATTACCAGTAAACACACACACACACACACTTCGTCCATTCGGACCCGTGTCCGATATCCATTCGGACATATCCATTCGAACCCGCGTCCGATATCCATTCGAACCCGTGCCGGATTGATACAGAAAAGGGGAAAAAAAAAAAAACTCAAAAACGCAGTCGTAGAGAAACACAAAACATGTAAATCAGTTTTCCAGAGAAATCCCAATAACACATTGAGACAAAAAAATGAAGAAATGAGAAGAATTACCTTGAAATCCCGGCACCGGACGAAGCCTCGATATCTGACCGTACTGGTCAGATCTAACGCTGTCAATCTTCCGGCCTCCAAGTCCATGAAAACCGACCGAGAAAGGAAACACCCACCCTCGCTTTGTTGTAGCAGACATTAACCGTATGAAGCTGAAGATCAAAGTCTCCGTGATAACTCCCAGCAGTCACGTCGATCTTGTTGCCGCACTGGCCTCCCTTACAGTCATAATATCACGCTATCTCCGGCTGGAACTGAGAAGCATGAGCATTACGACTAACAAATTGGATCTAGACAGAAAGGTTGCCGAAAACGAAGATCCCACTCAAGGAGATGAGAAACAGAGAGAGTGCAAAAGTCAAGATTGGAGAAACGAGTGGACGAATATTTATAGATGGAAATTAACGGTTTCTGTTTATTTTTGTGACGGTGATGAGCTAACCCGCCGTTGATTTACAGGGGGGGAGTTTTAATTTTGACCATGGATTTGCTGTGAAATAAACTCGTCGGATGAAACCAAGCAATAAATGCTGATTGAATGATAGATAGATGCAGGCCTACCGTCAGACGTCTCGAGATATAAAGATGTAGTAGACATAGCCTTTGTGGATTGGACACCGAAAGCCAACCGTAAAAATGAAATCTATATCAAAAAAATAAAAATAAAATGCAGCATTGGGTTAGACAGCTTATGCAAATTTTATTATGTTTTTTAAAATTTACTTCTTGTTGACGGCACAAGAAGTAAAGCAGAATTTATGTAGCATGGTTTTTTGGAGCATTACTGGAGCGTCTGCTCATGGTCGACACGTCACCTAGAGAGCTTAACCCATGAGAATGATTGTCTGTTTTGAGACAGACCTCTATTATCGTGCATTGATTGACA
>JAOXJP010234214.1:0-10195 GCA_025762735.1 Platanus orientalis | reverse complement strand
CTTATTCTTGTATATAGGGACCATAATACTTTTCCTCCACTCATCTGGGATTTTTTTAGTTCTTAATATCTTATTAATCAAGAAAATCCAGCCATGAATAGACTTGACCAATTCCTCATTTCACCGGGATGGGAGGATCATTTCCCTCACTATGTGCAAGAAGCATTGCTAAGAACCACATCAGATCATTGGCCCATAGTTATTAACACAAGCTCGAGGATGGGTGGCCCATACCCTTTCAGATTTGAAAACATGTGGATCCTTCATTAGTTGTTTAAGGAATCCATTGTAGGGTGGTGGGAGGAAGTAAAAACATGGGGAAGAGTGGGCTATGGATTTTTCAAGAACTTACAATTGATAAAGTTGAAACTTAAAAGGTGGAATAAGGAGGCATATGGCCAATTAGAGAAGAAGAAATCACAAATTTGGAACAACTTGAAAAGAATGGACGGACTGGAGGATGAAAATATGGGAATGGAAAGAAATATGTTACAAGTGGAGATGCAAGACATTCTTTGTAAAGAAGAGATAAGTTGAGACGAAAATGCAGGGTGAAATGGATAAAAGAAGGTGACATTAGCACCAAATTTATTCATAGAATGGAAAATGGGAGGGGAAGGAAGAATATGATCACAAGATTTCAAGGGGCAAATGGTAGTGTGGAAAATCAAGAAGAGATAGCAAATGAGACATGTGAGTATTTCCATGAACTTTACAAATGTGATGCCAGGGGAAGACCAGATGTGGTTAACCTCATATATTCACAGATAAGTGAAGAAAAGACTTATTGGATCGAGAGACCCTTTGAAATTTTAGAAGTCAAGGAGCTGGTGTTTAGCTTGGAGGAAGACAAGGCCCCGGTTCTAGATGGTTTTTCCGTTGCATTTTATTAGGAATGTTAGGAGATTGTCAGAGATGATCTTATGTGTGATTTTCATGAATTTCATGAGACATGTATAATTGACGAAGGGAATAATGCCACATTCCTAGTGCTTATCCCAAGGAAAGGAGAAAAAAGTGGAGCTGATTATAGACCCGTAAGCCTAGTGGTATAAAATCATAGCTAAGGTTTTGGCAAATAGACCGAGGGAAGTGGTAGAACTGATTATCTCACAAACTCAAGGGGCTTTTATCAAAGGGAGACAGGTTTTGGATTGCATTTTGATAGCGAATGAATCTGTGGAAGAGAGGAGAAAATGTGGCAAGCTGGGAGTGATATGCAAATTAGATGTGGAAAAGGCATATGATAGAGTAGACCGGAGATTTTTGGAAAAATTATACAGAGAAAAAGATTTGGGGAAAGATGGAGAAATTGGATGAAGGGGTTGCATGGAAACTCCATATTTTTCAATCCTTATCAAAGGGTGTTCCAAAGGTTTCTTCTCATCTTCTAGAGGATTGAGACAAGGAGATCCACTGTCTCCATTGCCATTCACACTTGTAGTGGATACACTGAGTGCCATCTTGGGCAAAGCAGAGATAAAAGGCATCATCTCGGGTTTTTAAGTTGGAGAAAGTGAAAGGGTCTCTCATTTACAGTTTGCAGATGATACGATATTGCTATTGGAAGCAAATGACACTTGTGTGAAAAATATGAAGTTACTTCTCAAATGTTTCGAAGCAACCTCAGGGCTAAAGTTCAACCATGGTAAATCAAGCTTGTCAGGGATCAATGTGAATTAGGAAGACCTTGTGAGACAGGTTAACATAGTGGGATACAAAACGGAAAATCTACCAATAAAATACTTTGGAGATTACCATTAGGAGGTAATCTGAAGTTGGTGAATTTCTGGGACCCAGTTTTAGAAAAACACAGAAAAAAGTGTGCCACTTGGAAGAAAAGGTATATCTCTTTGGGGGGGTTGGGTGGGTGGGGAGAATAACATTAATTAAATCTGCCTTGTCAAATATCCCAATTAACTATATGTCTATGTTCAAGATGCCAAAAAAGTGGGAGACAAGATGGAGAACATCCAAAGAGACTTCTTATGGGAACTGGGAGGAGAGAAAAATGATCATCTAGTCAAATGCGAAGGATATGCTGGAGCAAGGAGGAAGGAGGTCTAAGCCTTGGGAAATTGAAAGAAAGAAACATGGCACTGCTAGGGAAATGGATATGGAGGTTCATTAATGAGAGTGGTAATTTGTTATAAGTAGACATGGAATATCTCCAAATGCTATGCCTCGGTCCATCCCACAAAATTCTTGTCGTAGCCTGTGGAAACATATTGTGTCTTTACTTCCATTGGTTACCCCTTTCTTCAGATTTGATGTGGGAAAAGGGGATACAATCAGATTTTGGAAAGATATATGGTGGGGTGAAAACCCTTTTACTTTATCTGTTCCAAGATTGTTTTAAATCTGTGCCCAAAAAAATGCTCTAATCAAGGAATTAATATCCATATCTTCTCAAGGCATTGTTTGGAATTTCCGTGCTTTATTTGAATGGGAAAAAGAGTTACTCAAGTCCTTTAAGAACTCTCTTAAGGATGTGTTTATTTCTAATTCTGACCCTGATAGAATAATTTGGTCATTAGAACCTTTAGGTTCTTTTTCTTCCAAATCTTTGTTCAGAGTTCTTGCGTATCCTCATAACAATACTTTAATGCCTATTTTTTTCCCATGGAAGAAAATATGGTCCCCTATGATTCTAAAAAGATTAAGGCATTTGTGTGGTTGGTAGCTCTAAACAAAGTGAACACAGATGATGTGTTACAAAAAGAAGACCATATATGATGATCTCATCGAATATTTCATATGTGCATGGAAGAAGCTGAAACAGTAAGCCACTAATTTATCCATTGCAAATGCCATATGGAGCCATTTTCTCTCTTATGAGAGTCAATTGGGTGATTTGTATGTTTTATTTTTTCTCTCCTTTTTATATATATGTTCTTTGTTATTCATCGAAAAAAAAAGAAGAGTCAACTGGGTGAATGCTTTGATGCTCATAAATCAATGGAACAGTGGTTTTTTGGGAATGAGTGGAAAAAGTATGTGAAGTTTGATTCATGGAATCTTTTGGGGAATATGGATTGAAAGAAATCTGCACATATTCGATGATAAAAGGAAGGGGCTGACGAGGGTGATAGAATGTGTCAACCTGGAAGTATCTAAATGGGCTACCTCTTCTAAACAGTTTACAGGGATTCAGCTTGTTGATATATATCGGGATTGGTTAGCATGTGATACTTCAAAGATCAACAAAAGATCCGGTGTTAGTGCTGTCTGGAAACCGCCTCCTAAGGGATATCTTAAATTAAATTTCGATGGGTCTAGTCTTGGAAATCCAGGGCCAGGGGGTTATGGGGGCGTGATAAGAAATTGTGAAGGAAATATATGTTGGGTTTACTCTGGGCTGGCTGGAGTGTGCGATTCAACCATGGCGGAAACTTTGGCTTTGTTACATGGCCTGACGTACCTTAAGGAGTTGGATAGCACAGGATCCATTGTAGAAGGAGATTCCTCCTCGGTGATAAGTTGGGGAAAAGGTAAATGTATGGGGCCCTGGAGATTAGCGAGATTCAGTCATGAAATTAGAGATTCAGTACAAGAGCTGAATCCTTGTTCTCTCTTGTGCCAAGATCTCAAAATGATCTAGCTGATTCTCTAGCTAAAAGTGGGGTTGGTAGAGATGCATTGTTTTCAGCATCTTGTATGCCGTAACATTTCATTATACACTTTGTTGATTATTTGACACTAAAATAAAGTTATACTTGTTACTGATCAAAAAAGGGTGGGGGGGGGGAGATGGGGGCTGAATAAGGGGTTTAATAGGATGATCTAACTGTGGCAAATAGTGTATTTCAATAGGGCTATAAGAGATGGGTTTAAAGTTCTAGTCTTGAAGAATAGGTCAGCAAGAGCAGGTGGAGTCTGGGTATTAGAATTTTACAGGCTTGAGTAACGAGGGACAGATGTGGGGTCCTTATCTTTGACAGAGAATGGTTCAAAGGGGACTGGGTCAGCAGGATTTTTAACAGGGTTCAGATCTGCAGGGGTCCCAAAACTCAACCTAAAGAGTGATGTTCCTGGGTTTTGAATTCTTTGAGTCTGACAGGTTATGAAAGGGCTACTAGGTGCTGCCGTAGGATTATAAAAAAGGATTAGAAGTTCTGCCAGACTAGATTAGGTCTGGGTTTAAGAAGGGTGTGCAAAGGGGACCAACAGAAGCCTTGGAGATGGGCTTAGAAGCAGACACTAGTATAGAGGATACAAGAGAAATATCAGGGAGGGCCTGCAGAGATTATAGGAGAAGGAACAGACTGTCTGAAAGGGTTTTAGGTGAGGGTTTTGGTCTGCAAAACAACCTGAATGTTCTGATTTAGCAGTAGAGGAAAGACTTTGAGTGGGAAGTCTTGAATCTCACCCGAGAGCCCCTAATAATGGGATTTCTGGTGTTACAAACCTAGTACAGAATCTAGGGATATTAATGGCTGCCACAAGCCTGGGAAAGTCCGTAGAAACTCTTTCAAGGGTTTCTTGAAGGTTTTAATATATGATGAATTCCAGAACAGCAAAAAGAGATGAAGATTTGGAGTTCTTTAGTGAAGAAAACCAGATACCCAAATGAAGAACTCAAGAAAGAATCTAGAATAGGAGATTCCAACCTTTAACACCACAAACTAGCAAGAAGTAAAGAAAAAGAAGAAAGAATAGATGGGAGAAGAACAAAAAGCAGTAGAAGAAATGGAGGTACCTTGTCATGCAGCATCTCAGTACACAATCAGATATTCTTGGCATCTCACCAAGCTTTGAAGAAACCTAGGATTCTCTCACTTGGAAACATTCCCTGGTTTTGAACTCCAGCCAAGAGCAAGGAGGAAGAACTTCTCTTTATTTGATCCTTCTTACAAGGACGGTACTCCTTTGTGGTGATTTCTATCCTTTTGTAAGTTTTACTGTTTTGCCTACTAATCTTTAATAAATTATCTCTTTACCTCTCAAAAAAGAAAAAAGAAAAAAGAAGGGTTGTCCTTCATATATAGTCATCGTAGTTTCTAAAAGCCATACATTGTCTTGGCTCCCCCCTTTCCAAAACCCAAAATGATCGACTAATCTATGTTCCCCCTTCTAAAAACATATATAATGGATAAAAACCAAAAATACTTTAAAACAAAAATATAAAAGACTCCTATATCCTAACTCTATTAAAACAAAAAATACTAATGAAAAGACAAAAAATAACACTAATAAAGACTCCACGCAATGTCTACAAAGTCTCCTCCATAGCCCTACATGTGTGGACCGCACACAAGCACATGTGGGCCCCACTTTGATCTTCAATGTCTGCATCAGGAACTAGGATAGGAAACTTCATTTCTAAAATCTCGGAAGTGGATTTGAGAAGAAATGTGGGTCCTGTTCCTTCTAGATTTGAAGAAATGTGGCTCCAATCTCTCGACTTTTTTGAAGTGGTTCATCAAGTGTGGGCTAGAAGCACTGTCCAAGGCTCCTCAAGCCGCGTTTTGGTTCAAGTGATGGCTGACACCACAATGCAAGGATTCCCCAAGCTGTGCTTCTGTCTTAAAAGCTTTGAAAGTCTGATTGAAGATAGGAGGAGTCTTTCGGTTCAATTAAAGCCAAAAGGAGGAGTGTTTGTTAAAAGTCAAAGAGTTGGATTCCTTGGAAGGAAGGAGGGATATGCAAGTAGGTGATAGGAAGCTTAGGGAAGATTTGAAGAGAGATTTTTAGGTGTTGTCTCTTCAAGAGGAGATCTATTGGTGGTAAAAATCTTGGATTAGATGGCTAAAGGAGGGGGATGGAAACACTAGTTTTTTTTTTCTTCATATAACAATGAATGTGAGGAAATACGGCTAGTAATATCAATTCTTTAATGGTTAATAATTAATGGGTTCAGAATAAGTTTAATAATGGTGAGAGTTTGGTGGTCTTCAAGAATATCGAGTAAAAGAAGGGTTATGTGGAGGAGGATGTTACAGGCAGTTTATTGGTCGCTGTGGATGGAAAGAAATAATATGACTTTCCACTCTTATGCCAAGCCATCGTTTAAAGGGCTTTGTATGGGTGATGCAAGCATTGGAGGCATGGTGGGACCTAGACATGGCCTTAGTGGGGTCCGCACATGATGGCACAGAAGATGGCACATGGAGACAAATGATGGAGTCTTTGGTTTAGTTTAGAGTCCTTTTATTATAGTCTTTTATTGTTTTATTTCGTATTTTATTAAGTAATATAGTTAGGATGATGCAGCACGCATGTTTCAAATTGTTCTCTATTTTAGTTGGTTGTTTAGGCATATTAATTATGTTCCATTTATGTCGTTTACTTTGTTTACCCTAATTCCTTTGTTGCATATCTACTTTAACTGGAAAACTACCTAGTTTGTTTGCTTTTAGTGTTAGTAGGAATCTAGGTTATAGTGCTACATTATTCATCTTATTTTATGTCTAATCTCCTTTGGCACATACATCACCTACGTACTTGCATGCTGCACCAGATTTGGTATCAGAGCTTAGGTTTAGGGTATTAGTTACCCTTAGGTTGCACTTTAGGTGTAGTTTTGCATAGTAGATTAGTTTCTTGCATTTTCATACATTGCATTGCATTCTATTACACTTTCTTTAGTGTCTTAGTCATTTTCCAGCACTTAAGAGTTTTATGCATTCTCTTAGGGAATTAGAGTTCTACTATCCTGTCATTTGGTGTGTATACCCACTATGTCTGGACTAGATTATCGTATCAAGATGTCTCTAGGAGAAGGAACTAGCTCTCAACTTACTCATAACCTAGCCTTAAGGGACTTAGTGGAGAAGGTGGAGAGGTTGACTCTAGCTTTGGAAGCTAGCAACAAGAACATCCATGAGCAAATGCAGGAAGTCCGTAGAGAATTGGCTCCCTATTCCATGAGGGATTTCCAAGAGGGGAGAGGAGTTCATATAGATCCTACTTTAGACCACCATCCGGGTCAAGGATCTATACATAGTCATGGTAGACGGACTCCTAGTCTTGAGCTTTGGCATGAGCCTAGGAGAACCCCACCAAGGGGTAAGTCTCCACTCCACCCTGAGGGACCTGAGATGAGGATCCCACATAGGGATTAGATCCCAGAGTTTGAGGGTGAGGATGTTAATCCCAGGGGTTTCAGGAGACAACGTGGGTTCAGAGATCGTAGAGATCCTTGAGACTTTGAGGATACATCCTTAAAATCCATGAGGGTTGAGGTGTCTACCTTTGATGGATGCTTAGACCCCAAGTGTTTCTTAGGCTGGGTTCGAGGGATGGACTGGTACTTTGACTGGTACGATATATCGCATAAACAAGTGAAATTCGTTAAGATGAAACTAGTTGGCTCAGCTCAGCTATACTGGGATTTAGTTGAGCAGCAGATCTATTGGAGACATGAAAGACCACCATCACTATTTGGGCAGATATGCGTGAGAAGCTTAAGGAGAAGTACGTTCCACGTCATAATCACACTAGACTTTTCGAGCAGTATAATGCAGTCCGCCAAGGATCATCTAGCATCGCGGACTACATCACGAGGTTTGATGATAGAAGATTGGAGTTTGTGAGAGTCTTGATATGACCATCATTCGTTCCAAGATGGGGCTCTGACCTGAGATTCAGAAGGTTGCTTATACCCTACTACACCACTCTAGGTCAGATCTACAGGATAACATAGGACATGAAGAGGTATGTGAGGCCTTCGGTTCCATGACCCCAAGATCTTAGACGCCCGGATATGAGATCCACATCAGGAGGACAACCACCTAGAGTTGGTCTTGACCCTTTTAGGAATGACCCAGTTTTTAACCGAGGAAAAGAAGAGGCCAAGGCTTGTTCTTCACGTAATCTTGATAGATTTTACAAGTGTGGTGGGGTAGGCCATCATTCCAAGGTTTGTCCTACCCGTAAAGAGCTTCCGCTATTTCTTGAGGACATTACCGAGGAGTTCCATGGAGATCAGCAGGTAGATGATGATGAGACTGGTATAGATGAGACTGTTGATTTTGTTCAAGTCTCGAGTGATGATGATGGAGAGAGTAAGGATAGTTAGCTAGCTGTCATGAGACCTTATTTTAGTTATCCCTCTCCCTAGACACCCATCTGGGTGGTGAGATGTGCTCTCACCTAATCTGTTCCAGAAGAGGATTGGCGGAGGACTACCATCTTTTGTACCTTTACCAAATATGGAGAGAAAAACTGTAGAATCATCATTGACAGTGGAAGCTGCACTAATGTGGTTTCTACTGAGAATGTAAAGCGGCTTTGACTCACCACCATTCCCCACTCAACCCTACCAATTGTTGTTGGTAGATTCTTCTTCCATTCCAATCACCCATAGATGTCATGTGTTTATTGAGTTTGGCCAATATGAGGACAAGATATGGTGTGATGCTATGCCTATGGATGTAGAGCATATGATCTTAGGCTGACTTTGGCTCTTTGATTTGAATGCCACCTTGTATGATAGGATCAACACGTGTGTGTTCGAGTTCAAGGGTAAGAAGATCAAGCTCACTCTACTTTCATCAAAAGCCCAATCTGTAGGGAAGAGTCCAATGAATAAATTGAAGGATGTGAAGGGTCCACAGACAAAGACCTTGAGCATTCTTAGCCCTAAGGAGTTTGAGCAGGAGGTTTAGGGGGATGTACCAGTGTTTGCATTAGTTGCTAGATCAGTGACCCCTGGCCCCATTTTTGAACCTTTCAGCTGAGGTAGAGCCTCTCATTTGAGAGTTTGGAGAGATGTTTCCTGAGGATTTTTCAGATGAGTTACCACCGATGTGTGATATTCAGCACGCCATTGATCTGATTCTTGGAGCAACTCTTTCCAATCTACCTCACTACAAGATGAACCCTACAGAGCATGTCGAGTTGAAACGACAAGTGGATGAATTGCCGAGAAAGGGTTTCATCAAGGAGAGTATGAGTCTGTGTGCCGTACCTACACTTCTCACTCCAAAGGATGGTTTTTGGAGGATGTGTTGACAGCAGAGCTATCAACAAGATTACAGTATGGTATAGGTTATCCATTCCTAGACTTGACGACATATTGGACATGATGGCTGGAGCTACTATCTTTTCCAAAATAGATGTAAAAAGTGGCTACTACCAAATTCGAGTTAAACTAGGGGATGAGTGGAAAACTGCTTTCATGATGAATGATAGACTTTATTAGTGGCTTGTCATGCCCTTTGGACTATTCAATGCTCCAAGTACTTTTAGAAGAGTTATGACATAGGTATTTGAGGCCTAGGGAAGTTTTTGGTTGTGTATTTTGATGACATTTTTATATACAACCCTAGTAGGGAGGTTCATCTGAGCCCTTTGTAAAGTGTATATGAGATACTCTGTAGAGAGACTTTGTACGCAAATCTTAATGAGTGTGCATTCATGACACCACAGGTCATCTTAGGATTTGTTGTATCTGGTGAGGGGATGACCGTTGATCCTAAAAAGATAAAATCAATTGTGGAATGGCCTGAACCTACTAGTATTTATGAGGTTCGGAGTTTTCATGGTTTGACCACTTTCTACAAGCGATTTATCCGGGGTTTTAGTTCTACCATGGCACCTATTATGGACTGCATTCATAAAGGTGAATTCAAGTGGACCTGAGCAGCAACTAAGGCCTTTAAGGAGATCAAGTCGAGGATGATTAAAGCTCCTGTCATGCGACTCCATGACTTTTTCAAAATCTTAGAAGTTGCATGCGATGCATCTGGGGTTGGGATAGGTGGTGTCCTTAGTTAGGAAGCACATCCTATGACCTATTTTAGCGAGAAATTAAAAGAAGCCAAACAAAAATATTCCACTTATGATAAAGAATTCTCTGCGGTGATCTAGTCCATCAAGTATTGGCGACATTACCTGTTGCTGCAAAAATTCATCTTATTTTCTAATCATGAGGCTTTGAGATATCTCGTCTCTCAAAAGAAACTTAACTCACAGCATGCCAAATGGGTGAAGTATCTTCAGGAGTACACATTTATATTGAAATATAAAGCCGGTTCAAAAAATAAAGTAGCAGATGCATTGAGTAAAAAGGTCTACATCCTTCATACCATGAGCATTTAAGTGACAGGATTTGAGAGACTCAGAGAGGATTAGGAGTTTTGTTCGGATTTTGGCTCCATCTTCCAATCCTTACAAGGCGATCAGTCAACAAGGTGCAGGAGTTTGTGATTCATGACTGGTATCTCTTTAGGGGTACACGCTTATGCTTTCC
>JAOXJP010234213.1:0-24226 GCA_025762735.1 Platanus orientalis | reverse complement strand
GATAATCTTGCCAAAACATGGATTATGAAAGTTGTCAGCACCTAGTTTCCCTTTTTCTTCATTACTTAACTATTTAGTTGGCTTGGTCCTCAAACTTAACTCAGTTAATTGCTTCAATTCTTCTAAAATTAGCTCTAAAACCATGTTACCAATCTTTTAGCAAATTTTGGTCAAAAAAATCTCCATTTTAGGCTTTTTTGCTTGAATTATTCATTTCCTATTCTAATTAAACAAAGTGAAGAAAATTAAGATAAGAACTAATAAAACAGAGAGAAAACAAGCAAAAAGCAAAGACTAAAGGATATGAAAATGATGATAAAATATAAGCATATCACCCTATGTCCACACTACACATGCCACCAAAAACTCCTGAATGATGCAAACCCCTATGTATTAACACATGAATTCTAAGGTCCTATCATGGGAATCCATAGAATATCATAAATTTTTTTAGCCCAATATATATATATATATATATATATGATAGAATTCACCAAAGAGTATAATAAGCTCATGCAAGGAATCCAACGGCATCGGAGAAACATGTAAACAACATGAAAAATCTATAAGAGGTTTTTTATCAAACATGTAGAGTAAAAGAATTAAGGAATTCAAAGGAAATCAAAGAGGAAACCTAATCTTCACCATAAAAACCTTCCACACTCTACAACACAAGTGAATTAAGCTCTCAAACTTCATCACATGAAATAGAGACCATCTAATCCCTTCTATAAAGCTCCATTCATAAGATCACAACTCTATAACCCAAGAGATCAAAGAATCTAATAAGGAAATTATCAATTATTATGCCCACATCATAGGACTATGATCCATTATCAAGAAATGAACCTATTCAAGAATAAGTAAAGATGAATCAACCAATACAAGCTCTTAACCATCAAATCTAACATCCTATCAGAAGAAAGTGTGCATAAAATGCATATCCACTCACCAACCATTCTCATAAAGATTAAAATCTATAAATCTTAGCAAACATAAAGTAAATGAACTTTTCTATGAACCTAAGAAGGGAAAGTACAGCATAAACAACATATCCCCTCACCAAAAGCTTAAACCTTTAATACACAAGAGGATCCTCCTCCAAAATCCCTTTGTCTTTACCAACCCCTCCTTCTTCTAGAAGAAACCAAAGCATTTCATGGTTAAAAATACATAAACTTAGGTAAATAAATATAAATTCATGCTTACTCAGGTTAAATCTAGGAAGAAAAATGTCTACTGTAACATATTTCCAAGATTGGAAGAGGAACTTACCCAATTAAGGAATAACTCCCACACTTAGCTCCTAAATTCCCTAAACTTCTCTAAATCTCTCATTTTTGGTGTAAAATGAGGTCATTAGAATTTCTTTAAGATATTTCTAGGATTTTGGGTCAAATTGGGGGTCCCACACTCCCCAAAATAAAGAAAAATCGATTTTGTCTCAAAAAATCACAATCTAGGACATTTGGATTAATCCTTCAAACAAAATTTATACACTTTTTTAAGACTCAAGAGTGGTTGGATTGATCATGGATTGATCCAAATAAGTTGGATTAATCCAAATAGGTTTTTCTTAACTTTTACCCTCTTGCACTTAATTACTCATAACTTTCTCTACATAACTCGGAATAAAACTCCTTTTATTGTGTTGAAAACTAGACTTAAAGATATCTTCAGAGGTATATGGATCATCCCATAATTAACTCGGGATTGGTGTCAGTGGGCCTAGGAAGTTATCCCAAATTTGTGGGTCTGTCAACACAAACACCTCGTGGTAAAATGGGCATAACTTCTTCTAGAAAACTCATAATGGTACACCGTTTATTTATCTAGAAAGTAGACTCCTATATATTTCCATAAAGGTATAGAATGACCCCCAATTATCTTGAGAATTGCATTAGTAGGCCTACAAAGGTACCTTAAATGTAAAATAGGATAATTTTCAAACTTGACAGGTTCGAGGCCCAACTTGGGTCTTACACTTTTAACTTGGTCTAATGGGTTCCTAAACCACTCTATAGTCTATTTAAATATGTGAAAGGATAATTTTACCCTTATAGGATAAAATTATCATTTTACCTTTAAAGCATAATACGAGGTGTTACACGACCAAAACATCTGAGACTTGAAAAACATACATTTAGATTGTGTATTTTTTAGCACAAGAACCCAAAAAGTAAGGTTTTATAGTAAAGAGAGTTTTTCCCATGGAATTTCTTTATTAAATATTAATGAGCTCATTGTTTTTGTATTAAAGTTCATTAATGCTCATTAATGCATTCACACTAAGAGTTTGAAACCCTAGAACTTAAATGTGGATCTCTCTTGTGCACCCCATGTACCCCCTCTAAGATCAATTACATGGATTTCAAATATACTTATAATCCCTCATCCAACCCTACATCTATCACAAGCTATTTGAATCCTTGATTACTCTCAACCAATCAAATGAGATGGTTTGTTCACCAAGTTTTACTCCTCACCATTGATCTTGTGCACCCCATGTACCCCATCTGAGATTCAATTACATGGATTTCAAATATCCTTGTAACTCACATCCAACTCTACATCTAGCAGAAGCCATTTTAACCTTTTATTTCTCCCAACTAATCAATGGAGATGGTTTGTTCCCTAAGTTTCATTCCTCACCATTCATCTTGTGCACCCCATGTACCCCTTTTAAGATTCAATTACATGGATTTCAAATATCCATATAACTCTCATCTAACCCTACATCTAGCATAAGCCATTTCAACCCTTGATTTCTCCCAACTAATCAAAGGACATGGTTTGTTCCCCAAGTTTCATTCCTCACCATTGATCTTATACACCCTTATGTACCCACTCTAAGATCAATCCCATGACTTACAAAAATCTCCTTTCAATTAGAACAACCCATTCATCTTCTAATCTTGGCCCTTGGTTTCTCTTAACCAATGGGAGAAGTTTCTCTCAACCAATGGGAAAAGTGGCTTGGCCTCTACACATTCTAATTTTAGCCTTAGACTTCCACCTACTTATTTATCATCTAATCTTGGCCCTTGGTTACTCTCAACCAATGAGAGAAGTTCCTTGGCCTCCACACCTTCTAATCTCAGCTCTTGATCCATCACTTACCCCTCACTTTCTAATCTTGACCCTTGGTTGCTCTCAACCAATGGGATGGGTGTCTTGGCCTCCACACCTTCTAATCTTGGTCCTCGATTCCCCATGGCCCTAGAATTGATCCTAGCCCTTCAAATGCACCTCCCAAACCCTATAAATAGCCCCAATTTTGTGCTCCTAAGGTAGTTTTTTAGAAAAAAAAAAAAGATTTAAGAAAAGTGAGGGAAAAAAAGAAGAGGACGAAGGAAAGGAAAAACTCAAAGCCTAAACTCTATCCCAAACCCTTGGAAAAGGAAACCCTAAACCCTAATTTTTTTTAAGCATTTAGCAAGGTTTGTCCATTTACTTTTCATGTATTTCATATGCTACTATGATGATTAATACATGCCCCATGAATGACTCTTGAAGGGGCCTACACAGTAGAGACAAAACATGTCTCTATTGAACATATGTTTTACCATAGCATCGTGCTAGTTTCTTGTGGGAATCAGAATCATCCCAAATTTTTATGGTAGGCTCTTGGGTAGGTATCCTACACACAGTAATATTTTCATGAATTTTAGAGCAGGTTTGGATCTCGAAACACTCCCCAAAATCTGCTCAAAAAATGGGTTTTTTGAGTTCTTTCTTTACCAACCCATAGTGAAGAATTTTTTTTAATTTTTTTAGTTCAAATTTTAATCTGAATTTTTTACAAAACGCTCATAGATTGATGGTCTATGCTAGTTTAAATTTTTAGAATTTTCCAACCCTTGTAGGAAGTCAAAATGGACCAAAAACCAAGCAATAAGACTTTTTTCTAGGCTCAACGTCAATAAAAATTTAGGCATTGCTAGCAAATTTAGGCGTTGAATGCACTTTCAGGCATCATACCTAAACCATGTGCATAATATATCATTGAAAATATCTCTCTCAGTTTTCCAAAGAGACCAATCACACTCAATTCTAAGTTTTATGGAGAGAGATAACTATTGGAGTGCAGGTTGTCCAGGCCTAATGTCTAAATTTTAATGTCAAATAAAATTCAGGTGATGATAGCAAGTTTAGGCATTGAATGCAATTTTAGGTGTTAAACCAAAATCATGCTAATAATATATCATTGGAAAGATCTCCCTCTCTCAGCTTTTTTAGGAGACCACGCACTCAATTCTGAGTTTTTTGGAGAAAGATATAGTCATTAGAGTGTGGACTGTCCAAGCTTGGTTTTGGCAGCAAGTTTAAGCATTAAATTCACTTTCAGGCATCAGACCAAAACCATGCTCCTAATATATCATTGGAAAGATCTTTCACTCAGATTTTCAAAGGGACCAACCACACTCAATTCTGAGTTTTCTGGAGAAAGATATGGCCGTTGGAGTGTGGGCTGTCCAAGCTTGACATTAAAATTCCAATGTTATAATTTTCAACTTAGTTTTATTCTTTAATTCTTTTTTATCAATCTTTCTATGTTATCTTTACAACCATTTCATTTCATACGATCCCATGCATCTTTGTTATGTATCCTTTTAGTTCTACATGTGTATATATGCTTGTAAATACATAGCCTAGAGAACCCATCATTGCAAGTACCTCTTCCAATTTTAAAATCAATCCAAGTAAGGTTAACCATACACTTGTAAATTTCAATTATATCTAATATCTGAACTTTACCTGGGAAACAATACCAGTGTCGTGGCTGCTATGTCAACACGGTTTGGCTGAGTCACCTTATCTAATCACTACCTTTCAACCATTCCCAACCTTTTATGGTCTCCACCTCATCTTAGGGTTATGCCGCAATGGTTCATGACCCAAAGACCCTAGGACTTGGCCATAGCCCAATTATGTCTTTAAAACACACTCACATTGGTATAACATATTTCTGAGCCCCCATTTCACTAACTTGTTTTAGTAGCAAGGACTACTCTATAAGTATACGAATAAGCTATAATGAACCTACCCTGAATCACTCTCACAGTCAATCATATTTGACTACCAAGATTTGCACACACAACAAACCCGCATAACTACATGTAGTTCGTTCTTAAAAATGCCCTAGGAACACCAAACCATACAAGATCGAGTATGTAGGCAGCTTGAGACTATGTCTCAAGTGAAACTGCAATAATCACACCACAAAGGTGGTCCAAACTAATAACTTTGTATTTAACAGGCATACAACCCTATGGCACTATATGACATACATGCTACGAGAAGCAACCTAAGAAGGTGGGTGGTTGTTGTGCCTAACATCTTCCCCAACTCCAACAAAATAGTTTACTCCACTCTTTTGAGAACTATACCAGTATTAGGAGTTAATATACTAGACCTTAGGGTCTAGACTTCCTTTCCCCAAGAAAGGAATCCAATGTTAAACTATATCGGAAAACCTGAGTTGGCGACAACTCCCAAAAAACCTAGCATTAGCCGACTTTGTTATCAAATTTTAACACCCCCTAATGAACCATCATTTCCCTCACTTAAACACCAAATAGACACTAGAGATGCCATAACCGGCAAAGTGGGGGCATAAGCCAAAAAGGGAACCCAGGAGAGGTGCTAGCCTACCCACTATTTTTTCCGATGCCCACATGACCTCTGATGAATGTGAATGGATGGGATTTGGAAAACTCCTTATTGGGATTTAGAGGGTCAAGATGGTAAAATATTCTATTGGCATCTTCACATATTATGTGTGGTCAAGTTTTCAAAGGTACTACAACAAAAGGAGAGTCAATATAACCTATATACATCAAAAAAATGTGGAAAATGGATTCTTAGAGAAATTTGTACTTGCCTTAATCAGTTGAGTGCTTGTTCGAGTCCACTTTTTGGTCTTTCAACCTTTGGTGTATAAAAAAAAATTGCTTTTTGGGTTTCTAGGGCGGTCTGGTGGCAATAGTGGGGCCAGAAGTGAGGTTTGGTAGGTGCAAATTGAATGAACTTTGATGAGGCGTATACTGGGAAATTCTGGTCGAGGTTTAGAGGGGAAAGAGATAAAGTTGGTGGTTAAGGTGAATATAAATGTTATGGGAATCAAGTGACTAGAAGTTTTAGAACAAGTGCCAGGATTTTTGGATGACTATGTGGAGAGATGAGGGAAAAGATTGACTAGGTTACGATGGGGCATTCAGGGCAAGAAGGTTGAGAGAGGAGAAGGAACTGAGGCCGAAAGTTGTTATTTCCATATTTGTCTATGTACTGGACCATTGTGTCTTACTTTCCAGGGGACATGTTTTAAGGGTACTATCTAGCCTCCTAGGGTCAGGGTTATACTGAGTCAGTTTACATGGGGTTTCTAAAGGGTTTTAAGGCTTTGTTGATTTCATTAAGAGGGGTGTGAGGTTCATGTAGGAGCTTTACTCTTTGAAACCAGGGCTGCCTAAGGCTTGACCTAATTTTGTCATCAGGGTGTCTATAAGGTTTGCATAGGAGTCCAAGTCAAAATTTGGGTGCTTACAACTCATTCCATTAATTTCCTCCAATCTTCATAAATTAGCACAATGAATCTGGACAAAAAATAATAAATGGAAGGAAGGAATTTGGCAGGTTCGTAGGTTGAATAAACAATTGTCACCTGTATATTTTGGTGCAGGTTGACTTTCCTTTTTTGTTTCCTTATTAAATTGGAGATTATCTTATCTTTTAAGCTATTCTATTTTTAGATAATAACAATAAATCCATCCTAAGCCACAATGGAGGAGTATTTATGGATTTTAACTATATAGGTGAATACCTTTTAGGTAAGATTGTAGACAAAAGGTTTGCATCCATGGCTTCTTATCAAGAAATATTCCTTCACATGACCTTCCTTCTTTTTGTAACATTTTCTCTCACTTTGGGGAGTAATGGAGTGGAAGGGCCAAAGAGCATACAGAATAGTAAAGACTTGGAGTTTGAGAGGTTGCTCAAGATTCTAAATAAGCCTGCAAAAAAGATCATTCAGGTATAAGGAAAGTGTTCATATTTATCATAGTAAAAATGGAGGAAAAACAAAAAGGTTTTAGTTATTTATTATTACATTTGAAAGGAATGCAAGAAAATGGCATGAATTAGCTAGTCCCTGTATCACCAAAATTTTTGTGGTACATCCCCTACCATGCAAGATTTGCATCTATTCCAATCCAAATCCTTCATCTTGTGGGTACTGCCTTGAAGATTTTCTATACCAGCAATTAGTCCACTTGCAGGATCTTGACAAGCTACTACTGGATACTCTTGCAATGTTAAGAAATTCAACCGAAACAGATGGAGAACAAATATGTTTTTTAGAGGGTTAAAATAATTTTAACATTCTGATTTTTTTTTCTCTTATATCCGTTCTATTGATGCGACATTCTGCTTGAAATGAATGTTTCCCAATCATGTAGTATATATTTGATGCTTACATAAGTAAGGTAGTAACGGAAATACCTATTTATTTCTCCAATAAAATGCTAAAATATCTATTGAAAAATGATATGAAAGTTATCATAAGTCTCTGCCACATGAAGTCAAGCCTCCAAAATTAATCTAGAGGGAGATAATATGACTAGGAAATTGATGGAAGCTTTTGTTTATTTCAGACCAAAGAAGGAGATGTTTTCAATTGTGTTGATATCAACAAACAACCTACTTTTAATCATCCATTGCTCAAGAATCATACAATCCAGGTTTGTCATTCTCATTTATTTACATTATCATAGATTTATCAATCAATCAACCTTCAAGATTAGCCCAAGGCTATTGAATTTATTTTATTCTATATACAGTAGCATGGGAAGTTGCCTTGAATATCTGGTGGTGCTCGTTTGTTTTAAAAAAATGCAAGCTTGTTGAGAGAGAGTGAAGCATAAACCAATTGATTTCCACCTTTGTATTTAGGTTTTATAATATTTTATCCCATTGATTTTCCTATGAGTGATCTAGGTTATTGGATAGCGATGCTAAGGCTTATAAATATAATGCAAGCTTGTTGAGAGAGAGGGAAGCATAAACCAAATGATTTCAACCTTTGTAATTAGGTTTTATAATATTTTATCCCATTGATTTCCCTAGTGAGTTATCTAGGTTATTGGATAGTGATGCCAAGGCCTATAAATATATATGCATATAATATGTTCCTTTATTTAATTTAACCTCATATTATCATCCCTCTAATCACGGAGCCATATCCTCTGTACTGGTACTCTGTGCTTATACTCTGTACCAAGACAAAAACTGGGTGGGATCGTGCAAAAGGTGTACGAGCCCCACCCCCTTGTGTCTTGGAACAGAGTACCGGTTCAGAGGATATTTGTTCTCTACTCCCATGCTTACCAAGCAAAACACATAACATGCCTAGAAAGAGTGCAAGACCAACAAATCTTTCTAGCATGTCTTGAGCTAGTCTTGGGCTGTACTTGTACTATAGGGAAGAAATTGCAAGAGATCACTATTTTACTAATAAAAGTTACCATCAAATTATTGTCCTTTACTATCTTTTTGTTTAAGAGTTCTTTCTACATCAAATTAGAATCAATCAGTGTAACACATTTATATTGTGTCCTCTACTAATTTTTCTGCATTGGAATATATGCATAAGACAATTTTGGGCGCCCATAGTCTAGTGATCTTCACTAATATATGAGAAAAAAAATAGAACCTAATGAAAAGATAACTTGATGAAACAATTTTCTTAGTTCTAGTAAGCTTGTATGAGTAGAGATTCTTCAAGATAGTCTTTAGCACTCTCTCATCTAAAAAGTGGAAAAAAATTCAAGACAAACTATAATGCCTGAGAAGCAAGGAATGAAATTGTCCCATTTATATATATAGTTGTATACATTTACTTTAGTCAATTTTAACGCATTAAGATAGTCTTACAGTTAGGCTCATTTTTTAGTTTTGACACAAAATTTCTACCAAGAGAGCACTCTCTGATAAGAACATCATCAACTTTTCATAGTGAGCACTACTTGTTTATGTGATCAATCAAGTTGTCAAATTCATTTGAAAATTTTGATCACATTTAATATTTCACACCTATAATGTGTGGAAATAAAAACCATCTTTTTATGTTTTCTTTATTACATAATTAACCAATTAAATTATGATTCCATGCTCATACATTTTTTAATGTTTACTATTTATTTTTATGCTTTTTATTTGACACAGTCATATTTATTATTATTATTATTATTATTATTATTATTTGACTTTTTAATTATTCTGCAGGTGAAACCTAGTTCCTTCCCAGAAGGCATGAAAAATGGAGCTTCGTCACTCATTAAACCTTTAATGGATAGTTTCAAGAAAGAAGGATGTGCACCAGGAACAGTTCCGATAAGGAAGATACAAAGGGAAGACCTAATAAGAGCGAAATCTCTTCCAAATAGATTTAATAGAAATGAGAATCTACTTTCATCTAGCCCCTCTGGTTATCATGTAAGTCAACTTTTAATAAATTAAGGTCTTCATTGGTTTTTTATTAAAGTTGTATTACTTAGTGGTGTGAAATCTAGAATGTCACACCTGTGGTGGTGCGGTAGCCTCAATCTCCTTTGGGAAAGATGAGAGTGTATAGGTGTAGGATTGAAAGCGTGGGTGTATGTATCATATCCTTAGCAGATCTTAAAGTATTTTCTCTAGATCTTAACTCAGGCAGATCTGTACGATGCCTTACGATCCCTATTCCTATGAGTGATCCGAGTCTTGATAAGAGAGATAATATATAGTGGTTTAACTGTCTAACAAATATACGTGGGGTTTTGCACTCACGTGTGGGTAATGATTGCCACTAGTCATGGGGATTTGACTGGGCACTTTTAAGGGAATTGCAATGAAGATCCCCCTAACAAATGGTCTCACCAAAGATCCTTTAGGGGTTTGGAGTTCGATTATGATCAAAGAAGTTGTTAGGTGCCCTGGTCTATCTGTTCAAAGAATGGTTACCTACTTTTTTCTAACAAGCTTATGTCTACATGATGTACATGGTATATCAGTTGGGACCTGCATCTCAATGGCTTAATATGGTGGGCATATGCCTCTGTGGGTGGCTGCCAAGAGCTATCTATTCTTAATGTTTTGTTGATCTAAAGGATGGTATGACCATTGTAAAGCCTCTACAACAACTGTACTTGGAGTTAATTACAAAATAGTTGACTAAATTTATTATAACGCTTTTTGTTAGGTTGAAATTCTCCATAAACTATAAAAAATCAACTAAGCTGTTTGGAAGGGTTATAGATCTCTATTCCTTTGAAATTATGGGATTGCTTATTGAACTTATAAAGTTATTTTATCATAAATATTTGTTGGATTTAGAGTACCATAGTTAGGGGTTTTATCTTAATAGATTAAAAAAATGGGCTATTTGGTTGAATTTTATTCATTGAAATTGCATTGTATAATGTTTGTATTGTTTGTGGAGTAAGTAGACATTACGTATTCTTTAGCTTGAGCCCTTATCAATGAATTACAATCCCTTGGTATTGTCTTGTAACAAGTAATGAGCTATTACAACAAAATTGATGAGACCATGAATATACAATGGTGACGATCTAGTTGGTAAGAAGAGATAAGTAGAAAATAAAGCCATTAAAGAAAAGAGAGATATAGGGGTCCTTTCACTAAGATTAGAAGGAATAAGTCAGGACAACAATAATAGAACAATAGAAAAAATATATATTTCTGTTTTATTGGCCTGGTCTAATTTATTTACTCTAATCCTTTGAATGTAAAGACCTTATTTGTTGGTTTAAATAAAATTATAATACTAAGAGATGGAAACAAATCTAAACATGGTAACCAATTCTAATTAAATCATTAATTGATGTTAGCCACTAAACATGACTAGAAAATTTTATGAAACATACACTATATAAACAAGACAGAATAGCCCTTAACAATAAGAACTAATGTAATTTACCATAACCATTTTTAGTTGAGATATTAAATTAATGAATGGAGTAGCATCCTTGTTTTCTTTTAATAATTCTATAATTATGTATTGTATGACTTATTAATATATCAAAATAAAATTAGTTATTGTCATTACTTATATATTTTATAATTAATGTTGTTGTGATTAGTTTGGTTTATTATTTGTCTACAACATCTCATATAAAAATATATGCATAGTTATTTTATTTTATTGATATTTTACTTTCAATAATTTTATTAACAATATATTGTGCTACCCAGTTTGCTACAATTAAGATGGAAGGAGATGCTTCAAAGAAGTATTATGGAACATTTTCTTATATGAGTGTTTATAATCCAAAGGTTTCAGTAAACCAATTTACTGAAGGAGTAATTTGGGTGCAAAATGGTCAGAATGATCAACTCAACTGTATACAAATTGGATGGACGGTATGTATTTTGCCAATAACTATTACTTCTGCATCATTTTTCTTGTTTTTGTTTGTGAGACATGTAACAATATTTCTAAACCTAAATTCTATATTGAAAATTCTTAGAATACATATAACTAATATGGTAAAGTTTTCAAAACATTCCACATAGCTGTCACTTAGCAACTATTTAAAATATAAAAGAAAAAACATGGATTTTGAAGCTTCAAAACAAGCATTTTCCATTTTGTTAGATGATGTGAATAAAATTGCTTTCATTATTTATTTTAAATATAAATAACTAAAATAAATACAAATAATTAAGACATCTTTAGTAAAAAATAATTTGTATTATTAAATTATCAAAAATTCTTCAAACTATTTTTAATAAAATATCTCTATTTGATTAATTAAAATAATTGAAAATTAACTTATTTTTTAAGAGAAGTATTTTAATACTGTTAAATGTATGAAACAACATGGGAGGCGTGGGCATGGGAATTCAGTAGGAGATCCCCGTTGGTTAAGACTTCTTCCCCCATTTCGCCTATGGTGATCTTGGTGTCTATCATGGATAGGGACCAAATTAAGAGAGGGTCTATGTCTCGAGAGGGTAGAATTCCTATGGTCTTTTGGGTTCCTATAGAGTCTCCACCAACTTAGATTTTACAGATGGAGTTGGACATCAGTTTCTTCCCATTTGAGAAGGTGGCTTAAACCTTAAGGTCCAAACCTGTCTAACTCCTATATTTGTCTAGGTAAACAAATATTGGGGTAAGCTATTGAGTTATAATTGGAAAAGGCGTTAGGAACCCCAACACACCCACCTTTCTTGGGTGGTTTCTCATATACATGTGTGTTATGGCTTGCTATTAGTTGTGTGTTGTTAAAGGTTTTTTAAACATGCACCAAACTTGGGAAAGTTTAACATTCAAATGCCTAAATAGGCATTCTGTCTAGGATCATGCATAGGCTAACACCTATCATGGCCTAGCTTATTCAGGTGTTGTGGCATGAAAGTGCATCAGAGTGGTTATACCCACTAGTGGGTCTGAGTCATTTCTACATCATTATGATGAGTTAAGATTGGTGGTGAGCATTGTTGGACATGTGCAAGCATAATAGGCCACACATGGCCAAGTTTCCAGGCTAAAGGACTGAAAAGGCATTATGTTTGACACCTAATCATTAAAGGCTAATGCTTGATCATAGACAGGCTTGTTCAGGAATTTGGGTATGAAAGGTGCCCAATCAGTGTAATTTGGGCTTTATTGGGTCTTGACCATTTCTACACCACTAAAGTGGTTCAAGGATGAATGTAAGGATTTGTTAAGTTTGTTTGGACCTAAGTAAAATTTGTATTAACTTCTAGTTCAAACACCTGGACAAGAATTCTTCCTAGCCCCTAATTATGCATAGGCTGACGTCTATTCATTGTATGGATTGTTCAGGTGTTTGAACTTGAAGTTGGTCCAGCCTTGGTAATTTAACCATCTATTAGGTCTTGGCTACTGCTAACCCCATAAGTAGGTCAAAGCTAAGGATTCTCCCTCTTTTCAAAGAGGTGGACCCTTGGGGTTGTTTAGTTGTCACAATTGAACTCAAAACATAATCTCAAGCTTCCTACATACCTAATCTTGAGGTTCAGGGTTTTAAGGTTTGTCTGGATCAAGTTTCATGTAGTTCTCATAGGGGCTATTGTGTGTGCAACTCTATCCAGCCAAGGAGATTGGATACTGAGAGTGGTAGATGGTTGGGTTCATTTTAATCCTTTAGTCATACTTACATTGTAATACTTGCAACATATACAAGTAAAGCAAGTAACTGGAGATGCTTTGGGCCTAGGTTACCAAGATGGTCTTAAGAGGGAAATATTTCTAGGGATGACAGAGCATTGGGGGCCCAAGGTTGTAGTCAAGGTGGGTCCAACACCTAATTGGAAACTTTGGCTCTCAATACGCAGTTCATGGGTAGGCATGGAGGTCAAAGAGAGGTCGAACTAGTGTGATTTGATGGGTGATGGATCCAAGTTAGACCTCTGACATTTCCCATGGGAAAATATTCTTTGATGACATAAGCTAGATTTTAACAAGGGAAACAGCATGTTATCTATTGGAGCCCCCAACACCTATTTTTCCCATGTGCCAACGCCTATTTGTGCATATGCCTAAAATGGCATTTTATACAAAAATGGCTTAATATTGGGTGGATTTTAGAAGGAAGCTTGGTCATACTAGGAGTGAGGAAGTACTCATGGTGGTGGGTCCAACAGCTTGTATTGACACATACATGGTATAGTGCATAAAATGAACATAAAGGCATATGCAAGGGCAATCCATACAAGCACTCATGGCAAACAAGTAAATAATTCTATGTTAAGAAAGTAGACATAATCATGGAAGAAAGATAAACAACCTAACTCATAGTATAATAAGTAGAATAAGCATGGCAAACATACATGTCATATGTACGTCCTAAAAAGGCAAAGCATGATATGAAACTATGGGCATGGAAAAGGCATGGAGCATGCATGAGAAAGCATAAATATGGAGAAGGGCATGTCAAATGGCATGGGGGAAGTCTGGAGAGGAGTTAGGACCCACAAGTACTCACCCACAGTTAAACACATGTAAGTCGACTTGAGGGCCCAATACCTATTCATTTTCACCAACGCCTAATCATCCATTAGAGTTCAAGAGTTTTGTTAAAATCCAGATCTGAGATCTGGTTTTCTACCTCTTTGGATTCCAAGATGGGGTCCAAAGGCCATGGAAGAGGAGGGTTAGCTGTGACACACCTTGGAGATGTGTTCGAGAGCTTTTAAGCAAGAAGAAAATCATGGAAACCTAGTCTAGAGCAGCATAAATATCATGAAAAAGAGGGAAAGGAAGTGAACAAGAACAATAGTTGGCATGCTGTAGTTATTTTTGTAGCTTTGTACAGAGCTCATTGGAGCTTAAAGACAATGTAGAAGACTTGGAAGACGGAGAACATAGTGGTGGTTCTCTCAAAGGGGGTCCAACTACAATGAGGTGCAATTGAACCACCCAAAGCTCTCGAGGAAGCCATAAAAGGCCTTAGATGAAGGAGAGAAGAAGAGAAACCAAGGTTATGTAGTGCTGAGGCCATGTATGAGTAGGGATTTTGTGCCTAAAATCCCCACCTTCCAAACCTTCAAATGTTGGATTCAGTCTTCTTTTATAAAAATGTATTTCAATTAGGTTAAATTTAGGTTGAATTTGATTTGAAGTTAGATTGAATTTGGGGCAGATTTAGCTGGGTTAAATCTATCCTAAGTTGGTTTAGGATGTTATTGGGCTAGGTTAGAACCTAGCTAGGGCTAGGTTAAATTGAATATGAAGTGTTCTTACATTAGACAAATTTAAGCCAAATTGGCTTTCATTTGGTTTAGTTTAGGGGGTTTAGATGTGTGCCATGTGGAATAGGTATAGTGGAACCCATGTGTCTCAGGATGTGCCTATGGTAGGTGAGACACATGGAATGATATTCGTGGGAATAAGGAAGTGTATATGAAGATTTTGAAAGAAGGATTGAGGAGTACCACATGACAAGTGCAAAAGGGGAAGATGAATAATGGTGTAAGAGTGAGGTGATGTGTGTATGAGAGGTGATGGGTTGTAAGAGATGAAATAATGAAACTTTTAAGGCTAAGGCAGTAAAGGAGAAAAGGGTTTGGATTGATGATGCGGGGGGTTGATGCGATAAATGGGATTGGATTAATGACGCAATAATCCCTTGATTTTCCATGAATCCATTTAAGGCCTACTTTTTAGTCTTCCGACCACCGATTAGTGCAAACAAACTGTAATTTTAATGTTTTCCAAACATTTTGCACACAGTGATCAACTCGGCTTTACAATCCAATATCTATAGTTTATTGCATGTTTGACTACAAGGGTAAAAGGGGAAGATGAATAATGGTATAAAGTGAGGTGATGGGTTGTAAGAGATGACATAATGAAAGTTTAAAGGCTGATGCATTAAAGGGAGAAAAGGATTTGGATTAATGATGCAGGGGGTTGATGCCATAAATGGGATTGAATTAATGACATAGTAATCCCTTAATAATTTCATGAATCCATTTAAGGCCCACTTTTTGGTCTTTCGACCGCTGATTGGTGCAAACAAATTTTACTTTGCATGTTTTCCAAACTTTTTTGTACATAGTGATCGACTCGGATTTACAATATGATATCTATAGATTATCGCATGTTTGACTCCAAGAGAATCTTAGAAACTCCTAATTAGACATTGGAAGGGCAAATCGCTATAATTATTTGTTAGAGAGTCTTCATGGATTATGTGTTAGTCGGATTCTCGAAGGTATGACTTAAATCGACGTATGTGCATGTAGTAATATGGAATATTGGCTTTTAGGTGAAAGCCATACTTTCCCTAATCAGTCAAATCTCTAACCGATTCTTGTTTTTGGTCTTTTAACTTCTTATAGATACAAACATATAGTGCTATTTAGGTTTTTAGGATGCTCTAGATGCAATGGTGGGGTCAAAAGTAAGGTTTGACTAGTGTATGGTAACTAATCTTGATGAGGGTCATTCTGAAAATTCCTCATCGAGGTACTAAAGGGAAAAGAGGTAAATTTAGAGGTTGAGGTAAACATGAATGTTGTGAAGCTTAGGCATCTGGAAATTCTACGATAAGTGGCAGGCCTTTTGAATGGTAGGGAGATGAAGGAAACGATATGATTAGGGTCAAAGGGCTTTTAGGGGCTAGGAGGGCTAAGACAGGTGGAGGTGAACCCTAAAGACTGTATTTCACAATTGTTTATACACTGGACCGCTATGTCTTATCATTCAGAAGGCATGTCTTAATGGTACTATCTAGCCTTCTAGGGTCAAGGTTGGACCGGTTTAGTTCACTTACGGTTTCTAGTGAATTTTAGGGCTTTCGTTAACCTTGCTAGGAGGGGTTATGGTGTTTAAGGAGAAGCCTTATTATCCTAAACTACGGTTACCTAGGGTTTGACCTAACCTATCCTTGAAGTGCCTGCAAGATTCGCACAAGAGTTCGAATCAAAATTTGGGTGCGTACAGTAGGTGTGGTCTAATAAATTACAGAAGTAGGACTTTCCTTTTCTAGTATCTATTAGGTTGAAAATTAATTCCACTTTAGGAGTTAAATATATATTTTTTTCTATACAAGGTTAATGATGCTAGTTTATGGTTCAACCCAATCATCATATAAACAACCAAATTTTATATTTAATTCATTTGTTTACCAAAATAAGTATTTAATTCATTTTATAATTTCTATAAAATTTACAATGTTGATGTTTTATGTATCAGGTTCACCCAAAGTTGTTCAAGGACAATCATACTCGACTATTTGCATATTGGACCGTATGCTTCCAAACGTCTTACTCTTTTTTCTTTTAATTAGTTAATTACTTACTATATTACTTTTTTTTGTTTTTTTGTGTATTTGGTTTAATTTTATTGGGTATGTGAATAGGTAGATGGCTCCCGTAGAACAGGTTGCTACAATACTTTTTGTCCAGGATTTGTACAAGTTAGTCGTAAAATTTCTTTGGGCCAAGTTTTAGAACCTGTTTCAACTTTTGGTGGACCACAATACATTACGGATTTCCTCATATTCCAGGTAAAGAAAATTATTTTTTTTTATCATTACCACAATAATCAATATAGAAGGAAATATTTTAGTCTGTGGTTAAAAGTGTTGTGGTTGTTGTTTATAATGCAAATTAATTACACGAAATTATATGATTATAGGAAGTAAATGACCAATATCTATTGGCATTTCTCCATCTACTTTGTGTATTGCAGTTGGGTAATCTTGAACCTTGTATATTCATGTATCTTAGCTAAAGATGTCACCATATCTTAGATCTTATATGGTATCCAAGATTGTATCTATGGTATTAGAACTAAGAGAGCCCTTATCATCCTTAAGGATTAAGGTTGTTTTTGAGTTATTCCTTATGTGTAAGGTCATTTAATTAAGTTGTAAAGTAGGTTTTACATGTACAGATGAATAGACGTATTTTTGGTTTAGCTTTAAAAATATAATTTAAAAGTAGGGTTAGAAGAAATGTCATTTTTTTAGGTGTAACAAGTTTTTATGGGATTTAAATAATTTAATTCTAAAAAATATATGAATCACTAGTGTAATCAAGGGTGGAAATAGGGTACATAGGTTCCATAGATATGTTTTCTGTTTGATAAGAGAAAGAAAAAAAAAAAACAATATTTTAGTGGATTTTGGTAAATCATTTTTAGACAATAGGCTGGAAAACTAAAGGTTGTTGTAGATCTAGGGTTATTAGGATTTTAAGGAAATGTTAGGGTTTATAAGGTTGAATGCAAATTAGGGTGGTGGGAAAAAAATATCTACAGAAAAGTATGCTATAAATTGATACGAACAAAGAAGAAGAAAAAAGCAACTAGATTTCGCACCACAAAACCCATATTTTTAGGGTTACAGATTTCGGATCGTGACATTAATCAATTTCATTCTTAACTGATACCTTTCAGTTTGCAAATAGATTTTTCATTTTTACATTCATACACAAATCACACCATATGTAGCGGAATTTAAACATCTAAACATTCATTACTATTCCATTCTCATAAGTCCCATTCCATTCCATTAACACATAATTTGGCATTCTAAACAAATCTATAGTCTACAATTTAACTAAATAAAATCAATGAATAACAAAGTCTTCAAAAAACTGAAATACAAACTAATGAATTACAACCCATCACCTGAAATAGAATAATCTTAAAATGAAATCTAAACTAATACTAAACTGAAAAATAAAGTGTCTCAATCTCTAATGTTAGAAATAATAAATATAATCTAAAACTTCAGCGCCTCAATCTTTAAAGCATCCTTAGCACTAAAATATTATGCCTCCTCATCATCTAAAACAGTGTCAACTCTATATACGTGATAGACTCGTAAGTAGAGACATATATAATACATGCAAATATCTTTTGAGCTAGTCTGAACACTAATATTTTTTACAAAATAGAACAAAACATGCTTTCTAAAAATAATGTACTTTCTTATAAATACATGCTAAAAATAATGTCTTTTAATACAAAACAAAACTAAGATTAAAATGCAGAAACTAAACTAAAATCCACATACAAATACCAAACCGAACTAAAACATATAATTGGGAAATCACACATATGTGCTATGAGTAGATAACAGATAACTAATAACCAATTTCAAATATTAATGTGACCTAGTGATTGGGTACATGTTCACTCCTATTAATGTGACTCGGTGAGTGGGGTACCTGATTGCCCCTATTACAATTTTGGTAAAGGGATACACTATCTAAAACCTAATGGAAAGGTATCCAAAACAAAGTTGATTCACCTATTAATGTGACTCGAAGAAGGGGGTACCTAATTGCACCTATTTAAACCTAGTGAGAGGGTCCCATCAACTTTCCTCTTGATGGAAAAGGGGTTTCATAACATAAACATGTACAGAACTTATTTCCTTTGAAAAGTAAAGTTTTTTTACATAGAGGATGCAAACCAAAATAGATGCTTTTATGACAAGGATTATGTACTAACAATTATTATTGCTTTTAATTAGAATAAAAACAATAGATTTGACCCAACCTAAGGAACATAACTAGAGAGTTTCTTTTTCAAAATAAGAGAATAATGTTTATCAAAACAAATAATATAAAATATTTTAAAACAATAACTTTACAAATTTCCTTGAAACTCTAAGCTTCAATTATTTAAACCATCTATTTCAAAACAAACATTCTAATGACTAAAGGAAATAAAAATTGAACATGAAATAAGTGTTTACTTTCAAAACATCATTCCTTTCTTCAAAAACAACTTTTTCATAATCTAATGGAGTAAAAAACAAAGAATCACATACAGGTTAACTTTTTAAAACATGATTTCATGTAATCTAAGAATCTAAAAGATTTAAAATGAAGCCTAACATATTGATATACTTGCAAAACATGAATCAAAACATTGTATGAACCTAAGAGGATTGAAAAAGAAGTGTAATACATATGTTTCCTTGTTGATTCGACATCGAAAATCTATCTTAAGATTAGAGTTCTTCACCAAAACTCCCAAAATCCTTGAAAACCCTAGCCTTCTTACTCTTTTTTCTTTTACATTTTTGTGTAAAATTTGGATGAATTTTGTTGATTATATAGACCTTACAAGAGTCCCAAACAAAGCAAAATCCTAATTGAGTCAAAAACAAAAGTTCCCAAAATTTTCAAAATCCTTTATGTGTGATTCGAGCACTCGAGCATGACCTTCGAGTGCTACAGAACCCACTTTCAATTGCTTAAAGTCCTCACTTTGAGCACTTGAAAATTTTCAATTGCTCAAGAATCCTCTTCGAGCAGTTGAGTTGTGGATTTCCTAAATGCCATTTTCTTTGAGCACCCGAGATTTCCTTTGAGCTCTCCAACTCTCTTGGCTTTTTCTTACTCTGCCTCCCTATATGAAAATGATCGTAACTTCATCTACAAAACTCCAAATCTCGCACTGTCTGTTATTTTGGGAAGTAGACTCCTAGAGATTTACTAATGGTATAGAAATTCCAAGCTAATTCACACAAAATTAATATAGGCTTCACTAAAGTTACTCAAGGAAATCAATCATTAATTACACATTTAAATCTTACTAAAATCATGAAAACATGTGTGGGGTGTTACAAGAATAATACTAATTGATCATTTCCTTGAATGCAATTCCTTGATAGCTTAAGAAATATCTCCAATTTTATTCAAACCATTACCATGTAACAATTGACACAAATTATCTCTAGCTAATTTCAAGATGTATATCTATTAATATTGGAAAAATAATCTACTTTATACTTGGTCTTGCTTGAGGTGGCAATGAAAGTCAATCAACAAGCTTCCTTGGTGACTATCTGAAAATGACTCCCTAAAATTGTTATATTAACTAAATTATTATAAACAAACTCAACCATAAGTTATATCTAATCCCATTAGT
This sequence comes from Platanus orientalis, assembly GCA_025762735.1. NCBI lineage: Eukaryota > Viridiplantae > Streptophyta > Magnoliopsida > Proteales > Platanaceae > Platanus > Platanus orientalis. The sequence goes on along the minus strand of JAOXJP010234213.1, from coordinate 3,804 downwards.
ATCATGGTCCCCAAAGAGGCATTATAGTAACTCACCAAACTCCTATTCACAATTCCAGTCTAAGAGTGAAATTCACCAGAATATGAAGTTTTGCATTTAACTATTTTCACATTTTCCCAAAAAAAGAAAGAAAAATAACACATAGAATGAAAATTCCATTAAAAAATTGTAGTTTAGGAAGGCCATGAATATGTACCTCTTCTTTGAAGGAGAACTTATCCATATAAACATTATCATAAGTCTTCCTATAGGGCAGAAAATGTGACATCATTGAAATCCACTTACATCACAAAAATAGAATTATGCCTTCTAAGATTTATTGGAAATCTAAAGACAGTCGATACAAATGTCATGCCAAGGGTCATATGTATGAGCTATGACATTAAACAACCAGATGTTTTGCTTCCTCCCAAAATGAGTTTGTTAAATATGGTTTTAATTGTACAACTTTATTAGCATCATGCTTTAAACATGCTCAATAAAGATGATTCTCAACTATAATAATGATCTTTTCACATCAAAAGTTTTTGCAAGATTTTCTAGAGTGTAGAATCTATTTCATATGTTCTCCAAGTGATGTGATAGGTGAGCATAACAAAAAATCCTTGAAAATGTGAGATACCTATCCATGAGATTCCTCATATGCAAGCTCAAAGACTTAGAAAATAGGTAATTATACATCTTGATTTTCTATCATTCTCTTCTTGATCCCTTTAAAACCTTTAGTAGTTACCTTGAGCCAAGTTACTTGGAATGATTAGTAATGAGAACCATATTAGTGCTAAAATTTTTAAAAAAATCTCTAATAGAAACATAGAACTTTAAACTTCATATAGATTACATAAAATTGTATATTTCATATAGATTAGTAGGAATGGTCAATCAAGAATAGCTTTCACCCTTGCTAGATCCGTTTTCCCACCATGAGAACGAACAACAGAGCTAAGAAATATAACTCATAGATTCATGTACTAACACCTCTTCATGTTAATTTAGAGTTTCTATTGCTAGAAAGCTTCATTACTAATTGAAGATGAAGAGCATATTAATCCATGGTCTTATAAGAACAAGGATGTCTTTAAATTAAATTACAAGAAAATTATTAATAAAAGGTGTGGACATCAGGGTCTAGGGGGTTCTGATTCCCCCGCCCGTCCATGGTTTTCGTTCTCACTCTTCAACGCGCGATGCCAGTACGTGGAAGTCGCCAACCCCTTAGGTTTTAGGGTGATGCTTTTCTGGGAGGCACCACCAACTCAGGGTTTTAACCGACAAAGTTGGACATCGGTTCTCCTCTTTGGGGGAAGAGAAGGAGTCTAGATCCATAAGTCTAGGGGTTTAACTCCTGAAACTAGTCTGAGTCCTTGAGATTAAGGATAAGTTGTTTAGTTTCATTTGGGAAAGGTGTTAGACACCCAAAATACCCGCCTTTAAGGCAGCTTCTCTTACTCATACATGTCTTAAGGTACATTAAAGTCCATGCTTGTTAATTCCGGGAGCTACTATTTTTTGGGTTTTTCTCAAGCTTAACACCTAAATTTACCTTCAACGCTTGAATTTAATCTAGGGGAAATTCATGCATTAGTTTTCGGAAAATCCAGAAATTTTTTTTTAAATCAAACTATTTTAATTACAGGAGAGCTTCTCATGGTTGTGACTTTTAGAGGGATGGTGGACTCCTCCAAAGTGTTCATTGACTAGCTTTTTAGGGTTGAACTTAACCATGACACAAAGGGCAGAAAGGAAAAATGGTTGTATATTTCTATATCTCAAGCTTAATGCCTGGATTTTAACTCAACGTCTGAATTTAATTAAGGGTGAAATCAAGCATTGGAAGCTAATCAAATCAGCATTTTAAAGTGGTCTTTTAAGGTGGTTTGGTGTGTCCCAGTGTTGTGGGAAATTTGGGTTAAGTCAAAGGGTATTTTCTAGGATCAAATTATGTAACCCTAGGAGTCATGGCCTTTATATGTGCAAAGGTGTGCTCTCTCAAAGAGGGAAACTTCGTTATTTGATGCAAGCCTAACACTTGAATTTTTAGGCATTGGAGGTTGACTGACTCGCCTACTTGGGTTGTGTATTTTTAGCATGTGCATGGGTCCCAAAGTAATGGGACCTTGTTAAAAGGGTAGAAGAGTAATTCTTGAAGTGGGGGAAGCCAAACCCTAAAGGTGGGGTCCCCCTTAGGGTGGACATTTGTCCTCCAAAAGAAGGCAGAGTGGTCATCCTGTGTAAGCTTAACGCCAGACTTTTAGTTTGATGCCTGAACGTTTAAACCCTGAATTTAATTCAGGGTAAATCTAGGCGTTAGGTGCTGGGGCCAGCTACCAACCTTGGTTTTTGGGCCACACATATGGGGTTTAGAGGGGTGGGATTCTCCAAGGTCTAGGTCATGTACATACTTAACTAATTTTTGAAAATCTGATTTTTATCATAGGCTTAATGCCTAAAATCCACTTCAATGTCTGAATTTCCCTTCTCAATGCTTGAAATTAAATTCAGGCATTAAGGGAGAAATAAGGGCGCATTGAGGAGCTTGAGCATAAGATTGAACTTTAGAGAGTTGTAGTAGCCTGGGGACAGGTTTAGGGAAAATCAGGGCTCCTTGGGTGGGTCCTAGAACTCAATGCCTGATTTTTTCCTTAACGCTTGTTTGTTCAACACCTGAATTTTATTTCTATAAAATTAAGGTGTTAGTTACTGGGAGCAAATCCAACAGTTGGATTTCCTAAACTTTGAGCCCCTCAGGCTTTTCAGAAAATTCTAAAATTATGTATTCTAGTAGATAGTTGATAGGGGAATGACATATACAAATTTAGGCTCAAGATCATGCATACAAAAATCATATGAAAATCAAAAATAAATTAACTGAAGTAGGTCACGTAGGACCCAGATTTTGGGGTCTATTTAGGAGGTCATCTCGAGGCCTTCCACAGCTTAAAAAATCATCAAATCAAATGCAGAACTAGGTATATATATTGAGAATAACATACTAAAATTTTAGACTCAACAAAGTAATACAAAAATCATAAAAAATTCTACACTAAGCATAGATCAAAAATCAAAGCAAGTAGAGGCTGTTAAGCCTCTACTACATAACCCAAATTTAAGCAGTTGGACAACAATTTTGAATAGCATAACAACATGAAAAGAGTGATCACATGGGTGTAAATGAACTAAGTTATCAAGATTTAGACTTACCTTAAGCCAAGTAGGGCTTAGGGTTTGGGGAGTCAAGCTTTTTCTTCTTTCTTCTTTCTTCTTTCTTCTTCTTCTTCTCTTTTTTTCCTTAGGGTTTTTTGTTGCCAACCTAATTGTGCACAAAATTGGGGCTATTTATAGCCCCAATTTGGTGTGGTGGAGAGTGGGGATTGAGTTTAGGAATTTGCAATCAAGGGTTAGGATTAGTTTAGCTTATTTAAGGCGTATGGTTAGGATTAGTTTTAGGATGGGTGGCTATAATGGGAGGAATTTGTGCTAGGTTACATGGACAAGGGAGGGGTTGAGATGGGTTCAGATCAATTGGATGGAGGGTGGAAATGGGGGTGTGCTAGTTGGCATGGATCGTTGAGGTGGAAGAGAGATGAATTTTGATGCTCTTTACTAGGTTGTGGTTGGTTGAAAATATCAAGGGAGAGCATCAAGATGCTCTTTGTGGGGACATGAGGGATTCACTTGGGATTTGAAATTCATATCTTAGATCTAAGGGTAAGGGGTGAGGGTGCATTTGGAAAGATTCCAATCTAAGGGCTTTTTGAATTAAGCCTTAAGGTGTGAATGCATTAAATGCCATTAATGAGCTAA